>MU127821.1:312559-337756 GCA_014904975.1 Marasmius fiardii PR-910
CTGGGCCTGTCGACCTTCTGAAGCTGTTCTTTGTGAGTCTGAAGTACCTGAGAGTTTGCGATTGGCGCGTCTCCGGTCTCTGCTACTTACACCCCACCACCTACCTACATATTCATAGTGTTTCCCTCCGCCTCTGAACCCCCCTTCAGAGCGTAGTATAGGATCTGAAAGTCACCCAAGACCCAGTTCCACACTTGATATTTTGTTCTTGAGTTAGCTACTGGCAGAACCTTCGATCAACGTCGAACCAGCTCTTGCATTACATATGCTAGACCTCAAGAGTGATTTGTTTGGTGTTTCTATAGTTTTAGGATTCTTGCTGTAGTACTTTACGGCGCTAGGACTTATATATATCACACACTTCACCCTTACCCCATCTTAGACGTTTTAGCGACTTACACCAACGACGTGTTTGGATTATCGACCGACGACGAAGAGATGAAGGAGACTACAGAGGAAATAGGAGATCTGTACGAATGGACGGTGTCACCAGAACTGGATGCCTACCTCGGGATTACAATCAAACAGGACAAAATGTCGGGGGATATCTCGTTACAACAGTGAGTCCTCATTGACAAGATTGTGAAGAGGTTTGGTGACAAGGGAGGCACTCGGAAGTTCACGCCGCTACCAACTAGCCTCGACTTGGAGGATTCACAACCTAGTCCTATACCTGTGGAGGATATTCGTTATATGCGTGGAAAAGACTACATGTCACTCATAGGATCACTAAACCACGTTGCACAAGGAACTCGTCCAGACATTGCCTTCACAGTCGCCTTACTCCAGCGATACTGCAATGATCCTCGCTCTATCCACTGGGACTCCACCCTCCACATCGTGGCATATCTCAATACAACCAGAGATTATAGACTCTCGTACCGGGGAGGGGGAGGAAGTCTCAAACCACTTGGGTACACAGATGCTTCGCATAGTGATATCAAAGAGGAAAGTGGGGTGGCAACCAGGAAGACAACCTTGGGATATGTTTTTATCGCCAGTGGAGGGGCGGTATCATGGAGTTCGACAAAAATGCGACGCGTTGCTACTTCGACTACTGAGGCGGAGATGGGAGCTATGGTACATGCAGGGAAGCAAGCGATTTGGATGTGGAAATTCCTCAACGGGCTCAAAATGGAACAAGAATTACCCTTCGAGATTCACGTTGACAACATGCCTGCGCTAGAACTCATGGGGGCTACCACGAAGCACACACACACTAAACATTTTGATTACGACTGGGCATGGATTAGAGACAGTGTGCGAGAAAAAGAGTTGAACTACACTTATATCCGGTCCAGCGACAATGTAGCCGACCTCTTCACAAAGACTCTCCCTCGATTTGCCACCGAACGCTTCGCAAAGATCCTAGGGTTGGTGAATGAGTAGACATATGGGATTCTGGGGAGGTGTTGGAAGTGGGAATCCCATACATTCGACATACCCGATAAACTTCTAATTTGGTATTTACGTTTCCAGTTGCGGTTACCCTATTAATGATTGATACTTCTGCTTACTCCTTTATATGATTGTTTCAACTCCTTTCTTATGTTACTTATTTACTTGCGTACGCTATTCTTGACACCTCAGCTTTACCCTTCCATGGTCTGCTGAGGTGTGTATTCCCATACCTTCACTTATTCGATTGTCAAGCTTACTTTCGTCCTAACAGTATTCATACTTACGTCCGTCTGTTAGGTATGATATACACAGAGCTTTACCCTTCCGTAGTCTGCTGAGTATTCATACTTACGTCTGTCTGTTAAACACAAATCTGAGAAAGCATGTGAATCCGGTATGCAAGGAGTAGTTGCTCCCACTCTGTAGTGGAAAGTTTTGTGCCAACATAGAACATGCCTGCACAGCCTGAGTCAAGAAGGAATTCTGAAAAAGATGCATGTAGAACAGTAACATTTTCAGTTTGGGATGTGGGAACATCAAGGATGGAATACAAGCCAGATAGAAGAGCAGAAGTTTCTCCTTGATTCAACTCCAGAAGATGTTCAAGAGCCCATACACTGGTATAGCCAACTGAATGAGGTGAACCATCTAGTCTAAAATATAAATGGTCTTCTGAGAGTGTATAGTAGCCAAAGGGGCTAACTATCAACCTCAGAATCTGCTGCAGCTTCCTGTCCTCATTGAGACAGAACTGTAGAATCTGAGAGTAAAGCAGATCCAGATCAGGATAGGGGGATGAGGAATTTGTTATCCTTCTTGCTTGAAGGATAACATTCAACCGTTGCATGGGTGTAAGTGGTGATTTTCCATAGTTGATATACTTTATCACAGTGGTGGCATAGATGAACTGTCCTGTTGCTCTGTCTAGCAGCTCTGTGATAGCAGAGCTACTGGGCCAAGAGTCCTGTGGATGGGGTAAGGTGTGCCAATGTACCTCTCTAATGTGAGCAAACTGGTGATGAAGATATTTTTTGATATCCTGCTGAACTGGCTTAGCAAAATCTCCTAAATTAAGGCAGAGTGGGGTTGGTGTAAAGGATTGGTGATGGAATATATGGGAGATATGTGGTTCTGGTCTGCTAAATATCAGGAAGTCAAGGGAAAGAGTGGGAGTAATAGCTTGAATTATCTGGAGCAGTCTCTCTTGAGATCTCACATCAATGCATTCATCAACACCATCAATAATAACAAGTTGTGTATGCTGAGTCCAATATTGTGGGTCCACCTGAGCAGATGATTCTGCTACCAATATTTGAAACTGTGTCTCCCAGGTCTTATGAAAAAGCCCAGGGATTGACCAAATGACATGATCAATGAGGGATTCTATGAGGGGTTTAAGAGCTTCAGAGGTTGCAATCTGGTAGGCAATTGTAGCGACAAATGGATCAAGTTTGTTCCGGGTGGCATCATTCCTTGAAAAAAAGAATGCTGCCGCTAGTTGTCCAGTTTGGATATACTTTTCAGAGAGTGCTTGTGCAATTGCAGACTTTCCTACTCCAGCAGCACCTTTGACCCAGAACACCCTGCTGCTCTTGGAAGGATCTTCACACCACTGACTCAATCTCCCCAGAATTTCTTTCCGAGTACCAGGTAGAACATTAGGTTGGGGGTAACGAGCTTCTGAGTCATGAAGGGCACTGAAGGCAACCTGTGATTTAAGGTCTGAAAGGCCAGAACCTAAGAAAACAAGCCTCAGACAAATCAACAAAAATTATAATAGGTCAACACACCATTAGGTTGAGGAACATTTTGGTAATAGTTATCTCCATAATTGTTAGTGATGGCAGTATTGTATTAGCCTTCAACATTGACAGAATTGCCAACTTGATTGCTGCTAGTTACTACAGACCCCATGCCTCAAATAATGCCGGGCACGAAGGGGAGGGGGGATAGGAAGGGAAGCAGGTGGGAGCAAGAAAAATGAACAGGAGTGGTTAGACAGAGATAATATCTGGACCTTCCGCTAAACGGATGGCCAGAATGTATCTCAGACTCTATTCAGCCGTCAGGTATCGAGATTCGCTGGCGACCTTTAGCAAACCTTTGTGAATTCCAGAAAAGAGGGTTTTTGGGATGGAACGGCTTTGTGAGCCTAGAGAGAGGAATATCACGGTAGGGAGTTCTGTAAGAGCCGTTGTCGAGCCCGGGATACTAGGAAAGGGGTTGAGGGGATGGAATGAGGGTCGTGTCGATGAGCAGTGTTGAAATTTGGGTGTTGGGTACTTGTTGGCTTTGTCAGGGAAAATTGGTAGAGGGCTGCAGATTGTAAGGTTTAGAGAAGAGGTTGAGGGAACGGAAGGAATGTCGTGCGACTTATTGGTGGTCAATATGGGGAACGTTCGCCTCATTTACGGCTGCACCGCGTGTGAGCTACTAGCGGGAGGAATAATTACAGTGGCGCCGGCTCAAAAGTCCGACTCGGATAATGAAAGAAGTGCAATATCTTCACAACAAGCATTTTTCGGTCTAAGGTTCCGGTGAGATATCTGAAGGCAATAATATTTTCAATGTCTCTAGCAAGTATGAAGCTGACTTTATGCCATTTTGGTAGGAAAAGAATGGGTATTTTCACTACTGATACGGAACTGATCCGAGGATTTTAATTTCTAATCCGGCGCCCCCGTACGTGTAACACATGCTTCACTATCTCTCTCCTTGGCCCACTACAGTCAATTCTTCTCGATATTTGGAACGCACATCTATACCATCATCTCCAACGTTCAACCGCTTTATGAGAAACGATGAACGTAGCCGGCACGAAGTTGATGACCCTATCAACCTCAGATTCTATCTTTTCTTTTCCAAGGGGTGTACATCGCAGCGGGGGGCGAACACGGGGAAGCTGCTCCCTATATTCTGATTTATATATTCAGTTTCTGAGTACAAACCGAGAGCTTAAGTGCTAGCCCGATCTAGCTCAGCCGCTCATGGTGCCCCAGCCCCAACCGCCTCACACAGGCTCATCGTCTCAATTTCTCTGTCAAGTTATCCCATGTGCGTCTGCGCCAGAGAAACTCACATTGCCCGAAGCTCGAAAATTCCATCTCCCTTCTTTCAAGTCTTTCGTCTTCACCTTTGCGGTAGTCTAAGATTCCTCCCCACGGATGGGACGTCATCATCACCATCAATTCGGAAGAAGAGGATCTGTTCGTTGAACCTCTACCTGAGTCGAAGAGGGTAAGAAGGGGAGAGGGAAAGGGGAATGATCAATAGAACTGGACTGTCCGAATCGTCGTGTCGTTGGTTCAATCGCGTCGTTGGTCGTTTCTCTATGTAGGCCATTTGCACCGACTGTGGTGGGTAATCAATTACGATGCCGCTGCGGGGCACGAGTCCTGTATTAAACGTGGTATAGTTGTGGAGGAGAATACCATCGTGAATGAGGCTACCTTTGGAAAAACCTCTTCTAGAGCTGCGATGGTGCAGAGTTCATACGTTGGACAACGAGCTAGTGCGTATACTTTCTTTTCTTTCCACCTTCAAAGTCTGATTCCTTCGTTTACCTGCCAAGGCCGAGTGAGGCTGAGCAGTCATTTTGGGATAGAGGGAACAGTGAATCTCGAGGACAGACAATCGCAAATGGTGTGTTCATAAACATCGGGCAAAGGTCTTGAAAGGATCGCTTTGGTTTGACAACAAGCTCTCGAAAAGCAAGAAGATTCAAACTATCCCGAATATCGTGCCGTACCAGAATCATCCATCCTATTCTCGTCGCCCCGTCATCATGATTAAGAGGGAATCATGTCTCCAAAGACTCGTATATTGGACAACTTAATTGGGTATACCTAATACTCCTACGCTTATACTGGCGTCAGCGTTCACAGACAGACTTTTTTTTTGCTCTTGCTTTTTGTCACCTAGCTGTGGACGCTGACTCGCGCCTCTGTTTTCGCATATCCAAGGCTGCATTGGATTAGTCAGGGATGTGTGGGTATATCGTGGATCTGAATAGTTCAGCGGGAAAGCGAGGGAAGGGGAGGTTGCTTGGGGTTGTGCGTACCTTTTTCCTCGTTTACGTCTTTCGCTTATTCTGATTTGCTTTTTCGTTTTCAGTTGAAAGTTTGAGTAGAACTCAAATATTTGAACGGTAGCCCTGACATCAGCCCAAACACTCGCAACGCCTGCAATGGCTGCGGCAACGTCAAGCCCACTCGAGCAGGTTCATCGTCTCGAACTCTCCATCGTGGTATCCTGCGTGAACCTTTGCCAGAGAAATCTTCAGCAGTTCTGTTTGGTCTTTAGCGTTGGGGGTCATCGAAGCTCAAACACCGAGATTACACCTCCCACAATGTTATGCCATGTAACCCTGTTCACGCGAGTAGCATGATATTCTGTCGTACTGGCCATCACAATCTTATGCCTTCTTTTGCTATCCAACACCGCTGCACGAGGCAATGGGTCGCTTGTAGAACTGGAAGGGGGCCGGGCGGTAGCCCACGTCGCTGTGTAGTTGAGAATCGACCTCAGGTTTCGTTACTCATGTAGTGATTTGGCATCGAAGCTACCGGCCGATTTTCTTGTCTGGTTCTCTCTCTGGGAGGGCCGAGGCACGTAGATTATCCTACTAGTACTATTCATTCTTCACATCAGAATGTGCATGTGTTCTCCTTCCATCACACCCGTTTTTGTTCATGATGCATGTTACGCAGCACGGCGGTTATCGTATAAATACGCACTTTTTTGGAGCCCCCATGGCCCCCCATATCTCGCCTCCTTGCAAGCGACTTTGGCTTTGGTCTTGTTGACCTCAGATTAATTTTTGAGGACTACTTGACGCATTTCGTTTCCTCTACGTCCCCCATCTAGTGATCAACCCAATCGTCATCCCTTTAGAGCTGTATTATACGGTGCCGGCGTGGTCTTTCACAGCAACATGACTCCTCTCGGAACCCGTTTATCTCGCATTCAACCTCTCCCACCTGCAACCTCAGTGTCTTTGTTGACCCAACCCCATCAAGTTGAATATTTTCCCTCCCCGAATCCCCCTTGTAACACATTTTTCCCTTATGCGACTCCTACCACTGCCAGTCACTCAGTGTCCTTATCGATCAATACTTATCAGGCTGAACGCTCTCCTTCCCCGCCGTTCTCCCTCTCTCTCTACACTCATAATACCTCTCGGAACCCGTTTATTCTTCACTCACAACATGCTTCCTCTCCTACCAGCCACTCACCATCTTTATTGGTCAAAACACAGTTTGTGCCTGAACATTGTCAGAAAAGCGTCGAAGAGGTGAAAACTTGATTGCTCGACCTGGTATTGAAGAGTTGTTTGTCACCGGAAGATGCCCTAAATTTTGTAAATTTCGTGCTAGTATACCAGAGTTGATCAGCCTCTCGGGCCAAGACTTGCATGGAGGAGTAAACCGTAACGAGCGGGAAAGGGCTTTCTGTAGTTTTGCAGACAGTGGTGTTTTTCCGGACACAAGAAGCTCAGGTACGTACCCTCATAAACGTTGATTATTGGACGGGTCATCAAATGTTCTTTGCAGTGAACTTTGCGCCTTTGACGGCTTCCTTCACCTCGCATGCAACTTCCAATACCGTTGCATCACCAGGACCTTCGACCCTTACTCTTCCATGTCCAAGCTTTGTTTTGATACCAAAGTCTGGACTTCAGTTTACCACTCAGGAACCTTCGCTAGGAAGCTACTCGAAAGACAAGGATCAAATTGAAGGTCTGGAATGCGTTGGTGCGTATCTCTTCGTCATGTCGATGTGTCTGATTCTGATTCATCAACATAGAGAAACCCCCGCCCGATATTGACAAGTCGCATGAAACAGAATTCAAGTTTATTCGGCCTCCAGATGACGCGACGAAGCTTTCCGAGTCACCTCGTTCTTCACAAGATTCCCGCGTTCCGGGTGATCAAGCCTCAACTTCCGAAACGAGTGTAATAGGCTCTCGCAATACGACGACCTCAACTGATTCCAACTCCCACAACACGACCACTACCCCCACACACTAACTCCCACAATGCCACCACTAACCATATCACGACTCATCATCACTATCACGGTAGCCTGCTCTCCGCCGTCATTCTGGCTGTCGCTGTCTCGTTGTTCTTGCTCTCGCATTATCAGTGGCCAGCAGCTGAATGTGAACGTGAGCTTGTGCATCGGTCGTAGAGGTGGGCATCCACATTATAGCCCTTCCAACTCCGCGGTACCAGACGTCGTAAGTGGGGAGGCATGAGAGTTGAACATGACGGAAAGCATGCAGGCCCTGGCCACTTCGGCTGGACTCGTGAAACTTCGTAAGGAAAGTTCTTTGGTGTCCACAAGATAGGTTGGTAATCGCCATCCTCGACGTTACCCAGGCCATCAAGAGTTTAATGTGGGCTTTCGTTCAAGTCTGTGATGAAGATGGATCCGGGAGTCTGGGACTTAAATGACCGCTGCTGGATTCGAAGCCTTAGTGATGTTAGACGATCGCAAGCGGGTTTTGGAATCGTTTGCGAGGTGCATGGTCAGCAATGTGGAGGCTCGGCCAAGGTTTCCATCCTCGCTCTCTCATCTTTGGAATGGGCAAAGAGAAGGGAATTGAGAGTTGGATTTTGGCGGCGGTCTAAGTACCTTTTGTCGTCCTTTCTACTAAGATGGTTCTCATCGTTTCCTGCGCAAGTGGGCAGTTCTGGAACGAAGCGCAAAAGCATGTTTCTTCTCACAGACAACGATAAGATTGAGAATCTGGAGTGTGTTGGTTCGTATTCCTTCGCTCTTTTCAACTGTCCGTGGTCCTGATTCACTGGAATAGAGAGACCTCCGCCTGAGATTGACAAGAACGGTGAGCTCCCTGACCGAGGTAAGCACAGTCTCCTCGGTGTGCTTTATGAAAAGCCAATACCGATATATTCCATTTCAGGTGACGACGTAATGGAACAAGCTTCTGCATCGTCTCGGTCTTTACCAAGTGCTATTCTCATATCTGGCGACCAAAAGTCAACTTCGAGTACCGGAACGAGAAGAACGGATATCGCAGACTCGCACAATACGGCCACTACTAGCAACTTTAACTCCCATAACACTACGACGACCAGTTCTCGTCCCAAGACTTTCAGCAACTCGCATAATGTAACTTATAATTATGTTACACATAATCATTACCCTGTTCATACGGGTATCATGGTTGTTGTATTACTGGGTGTCTCATTGTTGTGGCTCCTTTCGCTTAGTACAATACCCTGGCTGCACGAAGCGAGGAGCCGTTAACGTTCTTGAGGGGTGGAGGTGTACGAGTTGCCTTCGTGTAGCAGTCGACCTCGCATTTTTTGTCTCGATAAATATCTGCGACTTTTCTGTATTCGATATATCTACCTAGCGTTTGGAACCAATTAAAGCTTGAAGGTTGCTTGGATTTCATTATCATAGATTTATCCACCTGTCGGTGTACCTAATACTCTCACGCTTATACCGGCGTCAGCGTTCACCAACTTCAGCTTTCTTTTTGCTCTTTCTTTCTGTCACCTAGCTGTGGACGCACCTTTGTTTTCGCATATTCAAGGAGGGATCCCCGAGGCTCTGAACATAATGTCACTTGAATGTGTCTCATCGCGTCCTTCCCTCCAACTCTTTCGACTCGATTGCTGCTTCAATGACCGCTCCTCTATGGTAGGGAGCCCAATCCAGAGGCATTGATCGATGCAAAATTGCGGGAAAGAATGCAGTGATTGTCAGTCATCTCGAGAAAGGTGAGGAACGCGAGAGGGTAATAAGAGCAAAGTGAGCACCTTGGAGAATCTAATTCAATATGAATTTGAACGTTTTTGATCCGTTTTTGCTTTTATAGGAACGGTTTCTGACGAAGATCAAGCTGTTTACTTATGTCGAGGATCAGATTGAAGGTTCGTAGGGCGTGGGTGTACCGAAGAAGTTTGTTCTATTATCAGGTGTGTGAGTACTAAAAACCCAAGGCCAATTCTCATCTGTTGTGACACAGACTAGAACGGGGGATGTGACCAAAAGAACGTCCGGTGATGTTCTTGGCCCCGGTGCCGCTGTCGTCAATGTAGCACTTTGTACATCTGAGATGTGGCTTACTGAGTTTTTCACTGGAGGAGGATAAAAAGGCAATTAACATTTCCCAGGTCCTTATCCATACGAACTCTAAATATGCTACTGCTAGTCGCTGTCGCAGCTGTTGTACTCGTCCCTCTTTATCTCGTTCTCAAGAAGATCTTTGGATCTCATCCACTCGACAAGATCCCAGGACCCAAGGCTGCATCATGGTGGAATGGTAAATGCTGACCAAAAGTCGCTCAACCTCGAACCTCGCATTGATGAGATTTGTATGAATGACAGGACATTTCGACGAGATATATGGTATCAAAGGACTCGATTTCTATTTCATGATGGCGGAGAGGTGTACGTCTTTATCCCCCCAACCGTCAAATACTGGATCTGATACACATGGCAGATGGTCCCACTGCCTCTTTCAAAACGGTTTACGGTGTAAGAGCCACTCACTTCTTCCATGCCCCAATCGCTGAGGAGATTATGCTGCAGGAACGACAACTGTACACGTTCGACCCGAAAGCTATGCATCATATCTTGGTCAAGGTCGGTGGTGTCTTCTGCTTTAGCGTCAAGGGTCATAAAGTTGCTTCGCCGGCGCATAGGACCAAGGTGTTCTATTTGAACAGCCGCCATCTATCATAAAGTGAGTTACCTTTGACATTACGAGGTTTGACCTCTCCATGCCATACTCAAGGTCCGTATCTGCAGAACTGGAAATTTGATATTCGGTGGTGGACTCTTCGGAAGTCTCGGGGAGCCGCATCGAAGACAACGTAAGATGTTGAATCCCGTTTTTTCTATTGCTCACATGCGAGAGATGGGTATCGGATATTCCCTTTTCTTGTTCCCCACGAGTTGTCACTCATGACGGCTCCTAGTCCCAATTTTCTACGAAGTAACACATAGGGTAAGTTGGTGGAAATGTCAGGGGTTATAGTTATGATCGTTCATCGTTTTCTAGCTCCAGAATACTCTCGCTGCGAGGGTTCAAAATGGTCCCCAGGAGGTACCTCGCTTGTTCGTCATCCTCGTTTGTTGTCGCTTACAAGGGCAAACAAGATCGAGATGTTATCCTGGATGGGACGTGCTGCACTCGAGCTTATCGGACAGTCAGGATTTGGGTATTCCTTTGACACATTAGCAGACGAGGAACATGCACATCCGTACGTCCGCGCGATAAAAGAGATGATGTAAGTTGATAGCATTTTCCCCTGGCGATCTCTGATAAATTCTCATAACCGCCAACGGTTTATGATGTGATAGTCCACTCGTCTCTCGGGCTCACTTTGCTCGGACATACGTTCTTCCCTACATCGCTCAAATTGGTACCCCCACCACGCGTCGCTTCATGGCCAGTTTCCTTCCTTCAAGGGATTTCCAACAAGGAAGACATATGTCGGAGTATATGTGGGCATTGTCAAAGGAGATTTTTGAAGAGAAGAGAGATTCCGAAAACCATCATGAGTGTGTTCAGTGAGTGTTTTTCTGATGAATCCCATGTATGTACCGTTGTGATTTGTTCGACGATCAGTCAGGGAAAATGAGAAGGCATCGGAAGAGGACCGACTGGATGATGATGAGTTAATTGCTCAGGTGTGAATTTTCCGTTTATCTAGTCCCACGGCTAATCATTCTCGGTTTTCAGATGTCGTACGTAACAACACCCAATGACTGATAGTTCATATAACCTTCCCAAATAACCTCTAGGACCCTGATTTTTGCAGCAATGGATACTACTTCGGTGTTCGGGATGTCTTCACCTGCGTACGATCAACTCACGATCATTGAATAACAGACCGCTCTCTCCCGCATTCTTTCGCTTCTGGCAACGCACCCAGAAGTTCAAGCGAAGTTCAGAGAAGAGATTCACAATGCTTTCCAGGATGGTGATGTTCCATACGATCAGCTAGTCTCCTTGCAGTATCTTGACGCTATCGCAAGGGAAACCATGAGGGTGTAAGTCCCAGGCCTTACGTTCTTTTGCCAGGCTTAACGTGAACCCGTTGAACCTAGGTATCCCCCTGTTCACCGACTTGCGCGAACGTAAGGAGCACCTCCTAACGATGACGAGTTTTAATTTCATATCTCTTGACTGATCAGAGCCCTCAAGGACGCTATTCTCCCACTTTCAACACCCGTTACATGTACCGATGGATCCGTGGTCAACGAGATATTCATCCCACGCAACACGGACCTGTTGATTTCTATCGTGAATTTGAATAGGAATAAGGCTATTTGGGGAGAGGATGCGGATGAGTGGAAGCCTGAGAGGCTTTCACCGTTACCCCAAGTGTTGGTTGATGCTAAGATTCCAGGAGTATATTCACATTTGTGAGTTGTTCTTTCATCTCGGAACATTGACTCGGGAATTCCTTTGATAGGATGACGTTTAACGGTGGGGGACGGTCATGCATGTAAGCCCTTTCTCGTCCTCTGTATACTAAGTTGACGCTCAGTGCCCGTTCTTGAAGCGGATTCAAGTTTTCGCAGCTTGAAATGAGTACGTATCGATTTTCTGACTTCCTGCTCCGTGGGTGCTGAACTCCTTGCCTTCTTCCCTTCCAGAGGTCGTGCTTGCCCTTCTCATTCAAACGTTCGAATTTTCGAACACGCCGGGGAAAGAGATATCCTGGTTATCTACTGGGATCAATTCGCCGATTGTGGTAGGGTCAGACATGGGAGGCCATCCCGAGATGCTGTTGATGGTGAAACTTGTCAAGAGAGATGGTAAATAATTGCCTTTTGAGAAGTCGATTGACAGCGATTCATCTGTACTATGTAGCCATTCTTCGTACGACTCGCTTGATATTCTAATTAAGCTCGTGTAATACACGCTGTTATAACGATATCATCAAGGGCATGGAATCTAGTTTCTTTGTAGCTTTTTTGACAAGTTCTCCACTTCCATATACTCGATTTTCAGTTTCTGTTGGTGTACCATATCTGCTTCGCTCGTAGGCTCGGGCACAGACCAAGGCTGAGTAAACGACATTTATGGTCATGCACCATGGAATTGAAAGGACATACTATCTTTCTCAGAGGTTTCTATTCTCTTTCTGGGGTAATGAAGGTAGTCTGGATCAAGGATTTTTCTTTGCACTCAAGAGGAGGCTCCTTCTTTGAGATCTGTGGTTTGACTTGAGGAAATCTTGTACCTTAATCATGATCTCCTCTCTCTTCATGGATTGTAGTCTGTAAATCTCAGCCTTGCGGGTGGATCTAAAAATTAGCTTGTTTGAAACAGTAGACAGTAGTGTACAATTCATGATATCCTTGATCGGCTACTAGTACTACTTGATTCAGCTGCTGTGATCTTGCTTGCCTCAATTTGTGGCATCCTTGATCGGCTACTTGATTTGGTTGCTGTTCGGATCTTCCTTGCCTTCAAATATATTTCCTTTGTCTGATGAGAAAGTAGTGTTATATAAATGGAATCACTTGATGGACCAACAACATATACCTTCTTCCATTCCAGCCTAGCAAGCCTGTAGGCCCATTCTTCCATCTCATATGATACAAAAACTTGTTCAATGTGCCCATGCTGAGAGCTTGAAAGACAATTCAGAAGTCTGTAGAGCAGCTGTGCTTCAGTCAGATTGATGGATTGGGTATTCCATCTTCCTGAAACTGGGGAAGGTTGTCCATCAATACTGTGTAGTGGGGTAATTGTGAATGAAGCACTAGCACAAAGGCAACTGAAGGTGCCAGCTTTCAGGAGGAGGCCATTCAGTGTAGATGCAGTTCCTTTTGGCTGTGTGAAAGGTTCATCAAGACAGCTGAGGCAAGAGAGAGATAACTGGCAGGCCAGAAGAATGTATTGGCTATATATCTTGCTTCCACCTGAAGCAAAGGATACATTGAAGCCCTGAAAGAATGTTCTGCATCTTTCAAAAAACTTTTGAGGGGAACAAGAGGACTTGTCTCTTTTCTGAGGCTAGTATAAGTAATTGGTCTTCTTTATGAAGTTTTGAGTAAATACCTTCAATGACAGAAAAACACTATAGAACTTGCGTATATGGGTACACACCACTAGAAGGCTGTGTCGGATGTCAAGATTACCTTGAGGTGTATGTTGTGATACTACTATATAGTTGCTGTCTGATGTGGGTGAGAGGTAAATATATTGATACTTCCTATCTTGATAATTAGTTCAGCTGCCCAAAAGAATAAAATATGACATACCAACGAAGTAGTGCAGCGAGATATAGATATGGATCAAATGTATCAAGAGCTGCTACAATCTTATCATTGATAGCATTTCCATCCCCAGTTCCCATTTTCATCCAAATATTGAGTGAACCAATATCAGCATTGTAAATCCCATTTATTGAACTGTGATGGGAGTTTGTAAGCCAATGCTCAGATTGAACACAAATCTGAGAAAGCATGCAGATCTGGCATGCAAGAAGTAGTTGCTCCCACTCTGTAGTAGAAAGTTTTGTGCCAACATAGAACATGTCTGCACGATATGAGTCAAGAAGGAATTCTGAAAAAGATGCATGTAGAACAGTAACATTTTCAGTTTGGGATGTGGGAACATCAAGGATAGAATGCAAGCCAGATAGGAGAGCAGAGGCTTCTCCTTCACTCAACTCCAGAAGATGTTCAAGGGCCCATACACTTGTATAGCCAACTGAGTCAGGTGAACCATGCAGTCGAAGATGTAAGCTGCCTGTTGAGAGTGTATAGTGGCCAAAGGGGCTGACTATTAGTCTCAGAATCTCCTGCAGCTTTCTATCCTCATTGAGACAAAACTGTAGAATTTGAGAGTAGAGGAGGTCCAGATCAGGATAAGGGGATGAGGAATTTGCCACTCTTTTGGCTTGAAGGATAACCTCCAACCGCTTCATGGGTGTAAGTGGCAATTTTCCATAGTTGATATACTTTATCACAGTGGTGGCATAAATGAACTGCCCTGTTGCTCTGTCTAACAGCTCTGCTATTACAAAGCTGCTGGGCCATGAGCTCTGTGAATGGGGTAAGGTATGCCAATGTACTTCTCTAATGTGAGCAAACTGGTGATGAAGATATTTCTTGATATCTTCCCGAACTGACTCAGCAAAATCTCCCAATGCAAGGCGAGAAGGAGCAGGTATGAAGGATTCATGATGGAATATGTGGGAAATATGTGGTTCTGGTCAACTGAATACCAGAAAATCAAGAGGGAGAGTGGGAGTACTAGATTGGATCATGTTGAGCAGTCTCCTCTGAGACCCTACTTGGATGCATTCATCAACACCATCAATAATGACCAGTTGTGGAAGCTCAGACCAAGATCTTGGGTCTACCTGAGCTAGTGTGTCTGTGATTAATGTCTGGAACTGTGTTTCCCAAGTCTGATGTAAAATTGCAGGCATGGAGCCAATGATGTTATCAACAAGGGGTGCTATAAGGGGCTTAAGGACTTTAGAGGTTGCAAGCTGGTAGGTAATTGTAGTGACAAATGGGTCAAGCTTGTCCCTGGTGGCATCATTCCTTGAAAAGAAGAATGCTGCTGCTAGTTGTCCAGTTTGGATGTATTTTTCTGAGAGTGCTTGTGCAATTGCTGACTTTCCTACTCCAGCAGCTCCACTGACCCAGAACACTCTATTCTTTTTAAAGGGCTGCTCACACCAACTGCACAGTCTCTGGAGAATTTCTTTCCGAGTACCAGGGAGAACATTGGGCTGAGGATAACGAGCTTCTGAGTTATGAAGGGCATTGAATGCAACCCGTGTTTTAAGGTCTGAAAGGCCAGAACCTAAGAGAACAGACTTCAGGCAAATTGACAAAAATTATAAATAGGTCAACGCACTATTAGGCTGAGGAGCACTTTGGTAGTTATCTCCATAATTGTAAGTGGTGGTAGTGTTGTACTGGCCTCCAACATTGACAGAATTGCCAACTTGATTGCTGCTAGCTCTTGCAGAGTCCATGCCCCAGATAATCTGCCTCGACAGGGTTTCACTGGGGGTACAAAGGGGGGAATGGGGGATAGGAAGGGAAGCAAGTGGGAACAAGAAAAAGAGGGTAGACAGGTGATATCTGGACCTCCCGCTAAACGGATGGCCAGAATGTGTCTTGCACGAGCTCTGACAGACTTTCTTCAGTCGTCGGGTGTTGAGATTTGCTGGGGGGCCTTTAGCAAGCCTTTACAAATTCCAGGAGACCAGAAAAGAGGATTTTGGGGATGGAACAACTTTGTGCGCCTGGAGAAAATATCCCGGTAGGGAGTTCTGGTAGAGCCGTTGTTGAGCCCGAGGTACTAGGGAAGCCGTGTGGAGTACGTGACCGAACGGGAGGAATGGTTACATAATAACCGATCCTGGTCGGCGTAAACTCGAACTTGCGACGTCGTCGTCTTTCTCTGTTATCCAAGGCATCGTTATGAAAGGGTCGGCTACAGGCCTATTTCTCTCTCTGGTTGAAGGTTTTTGGCCAGATCCCTAGTCTCTGAATCATGAGGTGCTTGGTCGCGTCTTCTGTCGAGCCAATCGATTCTTTCGCCTCTCATTCTCTTCTCCGTCTTATTCAAGGGAATGGCGATGTCGTTTTGATGTTTGGTGGAAAGGATCGAGTTGGAAATATGGGCTGCGACGGTTCGTACTTCAGCTTCAACGCTTGGCTAGCACGGTGTCAGTAAGCACACATTTCCGTGTATACCACGCGTCTCGAGGAGTCAGTTTACTGATTACCTGGATATTTAGATGAAGCGGCGTCTCGGGTCTTTTTCAACTACCGTGATCTCAGGCAGCCAAACCTGCAACTCAAAACTACGAAAGTGAATATCACAAGCCCACGCGATGACGAACAACTCTAACCTCGACTCAAGCACCGACTCGGCAGTGACGACCAACTCTCACTTAATGTCACGTTGAATATCGTGGACCCGATTCGGCCAATTAGAACTACCACCCAGCTCTCGTTCATATCGTGGCGGCCCAGTTCTGGCACGGGCGCCGCCGAACGGTTCAGAGATGCGCTGGAAACAAGATAGCCGCCCTTCTCTTCCTCACCTCGATCTCGATGGCCTGTCTGGGTTTTACATCTTATGTTCCCAGTGACACACATCTCAAGTTCCTGTTGTGGCTCCCCGCGTTCGACAGATGAGGCGCCCGAAGTTGTATTTCGGTACCTACACTACCTTCATTCATCGTCATTCGTCGTGTTCACAATGGTTCTCGGTTCTTACAATGTTGATGGCTCCCCAGACGGAAGGACAGGATAGCGAGGGAAGTCAAGATCCGGCGTATTACAGTCATATTTATGTCGGAGCTTGGCTTCCGGGGTAGACATTGATGGTTATTGCAACACGGACGCTTTGCCAGAGCGCGTTGACGGATAACTCGGAATTCAGCTGACGCGATGAAGTTTTTCGAGTCGTTTCGGTCTTCACCAGCTGCCCTCTTCACGGGTGACCAATCCTCGACTTCAGATTCTCAAACTTCGAAAACGAATGTAACAGGCTCTCACAATAGAACGACCACGACCAACTCCAACTCCCGCAACTCCCACAACAACAGTCGTCTTATGACCAACTGCAATAATATCATCAAACCATCACTGCTACCAAGCTCCGGTTCAAACTATAATCCGCTCTTCGCCGCTCTGGCGGCTATCCGATTGCTGGTGTTTTCGCAATATCAGAGGCCGATGGCTGAGCTGGTGCATCGCTCGTAGAAGTAGAGTTTCGCATCATACGACATCTAATCCTTGTGAACTGATAGCCCCAGGCGGCATATGTATGCTTGAAAGATGTGGTTCGGAGATGAGGGATCCGTTGGTGGAGACGAAGATGGGAGTGCAGCAGGCCGCGGTTACAAGTAGTGTTCGGATTGCATCCATGCCCCTCTATGGTGGAACGGAGAGGAGGCTAGCCGACTTCTGTCCTTCCGGTAATGTTTGCCTGTTGTCTTTGACATACTTCCTCACTGATCGTGATGTCCCACTCTAGAGGAACGTGCGCGCGAAGGTCTCGTGCATTTCTGATTCGAACTTTAGCTATGTCACTATTCGGGCGACGCCTCTTGCATTGGACTGTAGGTTCGAACTTTGTGCTTCTCGTGTTCTATTCACATCGTTTGCTCTATCTTTGAGTTTTTATGTATAGTAGACAGCTATGGACGGTAGTGCATACCTATGCAGTAGCTCCACATATGTTATTTTTGGTCTGAAAGGTATATAGGATCCCTTCAATTGTTCTCAATATAGATCTCCTTCAGTGCTTGTGGTCGGTAACTGTTCCGGAATAACGTTCGATTCCGCCCGTATACGTCAAAAAATCCATGATACCTGTTAGAGCCTAGTAGGTACCGTGGCTAGCACTTTCTTTTTCAACGACCTACGGGTGAAGGAGGTTTTTTATGTGAGGGTGCGACATAAGATGTAACGAGTACCTTCAAAATCTCGCGCTGCGCCATGGATGGCAGTAAGCTAGTAACGACTCACTGGACTTGACTCTGCAAACTAGACGGTGCTGGGTTTTTTACGTTGAAGTTTATGTCTCTACTGATCATCCTCGATATCAGACTTAATATGCCACTTCTGATATGGGGTTCACTTGTCGGGGAAATCCGAAGTCTCACGATTCAGGAATAAATACCAGCTCCCCACACCATCACGATCCCCCTTTCGTCTTTGTCGTACCTGCCTACCTTGTTAGCGTGCTTTGCATAGCCGCTGTGCAGGTTGGCTTGTGGCCTGCGGCCTGGGGACTGAGATCTTGAAGCTCGAAGGCTCAGAAGGAGGATCCAGTTTCACCCACACACAAGCCGTCAATCCAAATCGATCTAGCCAGGACTCAGAAGTCGTCTACCCTAGCCAATTCACATAGAATTTATCCATCTCTCTCCATTACTTTGCTCCCTCTCTCTTCCTCTCTCTCTCTTTCTCCCTGTTTTCCGCCATTACCGCTCAAATAGTTCGGGATAATCCTAACTCAGTTCGGCATCCAGATTTGTACTTTTCAAATGAACAATATCAGGAAACACTAAAAAACCAACCAAAAGGCAAAAACCCATTCAAAGAATACCCTAATCCCCCTTGTAGCCCATTTTTCCCTTCTGCAACTCCGACCAGCCACTCAGCACCCTCATCGATCAATATCAATACTAATCAGGCTGAACGCTCTCTTTCCTACCCGTTCTCCTCTCTCTACAACCATAATACCTCTCGGAACCCGTTTATTCTTCGCTCACAACATGCTTCCTCTCCTACCAGTCATTCAACATCCTTATTTATTAAAAATCAGTTTGCGCCTGGTCATTGTCAGGAAAGCGTCGAAGAGGTGAAAGCCCCATTACTCGACCTGGTATTGAAGCGCTTCCCGTCGCCGGGAGATGCGCTGAATTTTGTAAATTTCGTGCTAGTACCAGATTTGGTCAGCCTGTTAGGCCAAGACTTCTTTGGCGGAGTATCTCTGAACGAGCGGGAAAAGGCTTTCTGTAGCGGTGTTTTGCCGGACGCAAGAGGCTCAGGTACGTGCCCTCATAAACGTTGATCGTTGGATGGGTCACCAAACGCTCTTTGCAGTGAACCCTGCGCCTTTGACGGCTTCCTTTGCCACTTCCAGCACCATTACATCACCAGGGTCTTCGACTCCTGCTCCTCCATGGCCAAGCACTGCCTTGATACCAAAGTCTGGACTTCAGTTTACCACTCAGGAACCTTCGCTGGGAAGCTACTCGATTCTCGAAGACAAGGATCAGATTGAAGATCTGGCATGCGTTGGTGCGTATTTCTTCGTCATGTCGATGTGTCTAATTCTGATTCATCAACATAGAGAAACCCCCGCCCGAAATTGACAAGCCGCGCGAAACAGAGTTCCAGTTTATTTGGCCTTCAGATGATGCGACAAAGCTTTCCGAGTCACCTCGTCCTTCACAAGATTCCCGCGTTCTGGGTGATCAAACCTTAACTTGCCAAACAAGTGACCTGTCGGAACCTGAAAGCGACGGTGCGTGTAGCTCATGAACGTTTATTTTTCGACATATTCTCAACTTCTCTGTGGTCATCTCGACAGATTCAACGCCTACTTCGACGCCTTTCTCCATCCTTTCGGATAGAAACACCACAATGCTGTCAGGACCTTCAACACCGGTGGTGCGAGGTGCCGGCTCAATACCAGAACTGTCCATCCCATTCTCGTCGCCCAGCTATCACGACCAAGAGGGAATCATGTCTACAAAGACTCGTGTTGGACAATTGGGGGTGGGCAACTCTGGAACGAAGCGCAAAAACGTAACGTTTCTTCTCGCAGGCAACGATAAGATTGAGGATCTGGAGTGTGTTGGTTCGTATTCTTCACGCTTTACAACGGTCGTGGTTCTAATCACCGAAATAGAGAAACCTCCGCCTGAGATCGATAAGAACAACGAGCTCTCTGACCGAAGTAAGCAAAGTTTCCTCGGTGTGCTTGTCAGTACCGATAACTTCCATTTCAGATGACGACGCAAGGGAACAAGCTTCTGCATCGTCTCGGTCGTTACCGAGTGCTATTCTCATATCTGGCGACCAAAAGTCAACTTCGAGTATTGGAACGAGAAGAACGGATATCGCGGACTCACACAATACGGCGACTACTAGCAACTGTAACTCTCACAACACTATGACGACCAGTTCTCGTCCCAAGACTCTCAGCAACTCGCAAAATGTAACTTATAATTATGTTACACATCATCATTACCCTGTTCATACGGGTATCATGATTTTTGTATTATTGGGCGTCACATTCCTTTCGCTCAGTATCGCTCAGTACAATACCCTGGCTGTACGAAGCGAGGAATCGTTAACATTCTTAGGGGGTGGATGCTGAGTGGTGTACGAGTTGTCGTGTACGGTGTAACAGTCGACCTCACATTTTTGTGTCTCGACATATCTGTGACTTTTACTGTATTCAATAGGGATGGATATCTACCTAGCGTTTGGAACCGATTGAAGCTTGATTGCTTAAGGTTTATTATCTCTAGATCTGCGACCAAACCTGTCGGTAAACCTAATACTCCCACGCTCATACTGGCGTCAGCGTTCGCCGTTCACCAACTTCGGCTTTCTTTCTGTCACCTAGCTGTGGACGCACCTCTGTTCTCACATATTCAAGGAGGGATCCCCGAGGTTCTGAGCATAATGTCACTTGAATGTGCTTCGTTGCGTCCTCCCCTCTAACTTTCACCTGATCTCTTTAGTCTCTTCCTCTCTGCCCGCCCACCATCGAAACCCAGAAAATCGGGATATCTTTCGACTCGAGTGCTACTTCTAGGACTACCCTTCTACGATAAGGAACCCAACCCAGAGGCATTACTTAACCCAAAACCGCGGGAAAGAATGTAGTGATTGTCAAGCATCTCGAGAAAGCTGAGGGACGCGCGAGAGGGTGATTAGAGCTAATCGAGGGAGTGAGCACACCTTGAAGGATCTAATTCATTATGGACGTTTTTGATCCGTTTTTTTGTTGGCTTTTTATAGGAACGGTTTCTGACGAAGACCAAGCTCTGTCTATGTCGAGATCAAAGGTTCGCGGGGTAGTGTTCGTTCTATAATCAGGTGTGTAGCCAGTAATATCATAAGGTCACATTCTCATTTACGCCAGAGTCCATCTGTTGTGGCGTAGGCTTGAATGGGAGATGACC
Organism: Marasmius fiardii PR-910; assembly: GCA_014904975.1. NCBI lineage: Eukaryota > Fungi > Basidiomycota > Agaricomycetes > Agaricales > Marasmiaceae > Marasmius > Marasmius fiardii. Next base: position 333,643 of record MU127821.1, read on the forward strand.
AAAAAAATGTCCGGTTTGATGTTCTACATAGATCCGCTATAAACCCATGCATCCATGACATAACAGCACGCTGATGTGGATTGGGAAGAGGAGGGACTGCAAACCCCTTGGTTGCCGGAGGTGTTGCTCTATAGTGGAGATCAGGGGTCTGTGTTCACCATATTGTAAGACGTTTTTGGAGTGTATGTGCGGATTGTTGATGTTTATCTTGCTTTGATTTGATCACCCGGACAGCTCGGCGCCCAGTCTGAAGATATTGAGCGGGTTCATTTACAGACTATTAATCACCGACGTCGCAACATTCTATAGGTCACCTTCCATGGTTTGATAACGTGCCTTACTGAGTTCTTCATTGGAGGATAAAAAGGTAAGTAACATTTCCCAGGTCCTTGTCCATACGAACTCTAAATATGCTATTGCCGGTCGCTGTCGCAGTTGTTGTGCTCGTCCCTCTTTATCTCGTTCTCAAAAGGATCTTTGGATCCCATCCACTCGACAAGATCCCAGGACCCAAGGCTTCATCATGGTGGAATGGTAAACGCTGATCGAAAGTCGCTCAGTCTCGAACCTCGCATTGACGATACTTGTATGAATGACAGGACATTTCGACGAGATATTCGGTATCAAAGGGCTTGATTTCTATTTCACGATGGCGGAGAGGTGTACGTCTTTATTCCCCCAACCGTCAAATACTGGATCTGATACACATAATAGATGGTCCCACTGCCTCTTTCAAAACGGTTTACGGTGTAAGAGCTACTCACTTCTTCCACGCCCCAATCGCTGAGAAGAGGATGCTGCAGGAACGACAACTGTACACATTTGACCCGAAAGCTATGCATCATATTCTGGTCAAGGTCGGTGGTATCTCCTGCTTCAGTGTCAAGGGTGATTAAGACGTTGGTGCATAGGAACAAGGGGTTCTATTTGAAGTGCCACCATCTCTTATCAAGTGAGTTACCTTTGGCATTACGAGGTTTGACACTCAAGGTCCGTATGCGCAGGATTAGAAATTTATTATTTGGTGGTGGACTCCTCGGAAGTCTTGGGGAGCCGCATCGAAGACAACGTAAAATGTTGAATCCCGTTTTTTCTATTGCTCACATGCGAGAGATGGGTATTGATTTCTTTTCTTGTTCCCCACGAGATGTCACTCATGACAGCTCCTAGTCCCGATCTTCTACGAAGTAACACATAGAGTGAGTTGGTAGAAATGTCAGACACGGGTTATATTTATAATTGCTCATGCTTGGCGTTTCTAGCTCCAAAATACTCTCGCCACAAGGGTTCAAGATGGTCCTCAGGAGGTACTTCCCGCTTACTCGTCATCCTAATTTATTGTCGCTTACAAGGACAAACGAGATCGAGATGTTATCCTGGATGGGGCGTGCCGCACTCGAGCTTATCGGGCAGTCAGGATTTGGGTATTCCTTTGACACATTAGCAGACGAGGAACATGCGCATCCGTATGTCCGCGCGATGAAAGGGCTGGGGTAAGTTCATAGCAGTGTTTCCGGTGATCTCTGACAAATCCTCATAAACTCCAATGTGGTACGTAGTCCACTCCTCTCTCGGACTCACTTCGCTCGGACATACGTTCTTCCCTACATCGCTCAAATTGGTGCCCCCGGCATACGCCGCTTCATGGCCCGTTTCCTTCCTTCAAGGGATTTCCAGCAGGGAAGACGTATGTCAGAGTTGATGTGGGCATTGTCAAAGGAGATCTTTGAAGGGAAGAGTGATTCCGAAAACCGTCTTGGGAAGGAGTTGGGCGGGAAGGATATCATGAGTGTGCTCAGTGAGTGTTTTCTGAGAATTACCGTGTATGCACTGTTTTTGATTGTTTGACTATCAGTTAGGGAGAACGAGAAAGCGTCGGAAGAGGATCGACTGGACGATGATGAGTTAATCGCTCAGGTGTGAAGTTTGGATTTTCCGTTTACCTAGTCCCATGGCTAATCATCCTTGGTCTTTAGATGTCGTACGTAACAACAGTCAATGACTGTAGCTCAGATAACCTCCCCAAATAAACTCTAGGACCCTGATTTTTGCGGCAATGGATACCACTTCGGTGAGGGTTCGGGATGTCTTCACCTGCGTACGATCAACTCATGATCATTGAATAACAGACCGCTCTTTCTCGGATTCTTTGGCTTCTGGCAACACACCCAGAAGTTCAAGCGAAGCTCAGAGAAGAGATTCACTATGCTTTCCAGAATGGCGATGTTCCGTACGATCAGCTAGTCTCCTTGCCGTATCTTGATGCTATCGCAAGGGAGACTATGAGGGTGTAAGTCCCGGGTCTTACGTCCTTTTGTTAGGCTTAACGTGAACCCGTTGAACCTAGGTATCCCCCTGTTCACCGACTTGCACGAACGTAAGGAGCTCCTCCTAACGATGACGAGTTTTAATTTCATCTCTCTTGACTGATCAGAACCCTCAAGGATGCTGTCCTCCCACTTTCAACTCCCGTTACATGTTCCGATGGATCTGTGGTCAACGAGATATTCATCCCACGCAACACGGAGATTTTAATTTCTATCGTGAATTCGAATAGGAATAAGGCTATTTGGGGAGAGGATGCGGATGATTGGAAGCCTGAGAGGTGGCTTTCACCGTTACCTCAAGTGTTGGTTGATGCCAAGGTTCCGGGGGTATATTCACATTTGTGAGTTGATCTTTTATCTCGGAACTTTGGAGGAGAGTGAATATTGACTCGGGAATCCCCTCAATAGGATGACGTTTAACGGTGGAGGACGGTCATGCATGTAAGCCCTTTCTCGTTCTCTGTATACTTAGCTGACGTTCAGTGCCCGTTAACTATGAAAAACTTGAAGTGGATTCAAGTTTTCGCAGCTTGAAATGAGTACGTATCGATTTTCTGACTTCCTGCTCCGTGGATACTGAACTCCTTGCCTTCTTCCTTTCCAGAGGTCGTGCTTGCCCTTCTCATTCAAACATTCGAATTTTCGAACACGGAGAAAGAGATAGTCTGGCTATCTGGTAATATCAATGTCCCAACTGTGGTAGGGTCAGACATGGGAAGCCATCCCACAATGCCGTTGATGGTGAAACTCGTCAAGAGAGATGGTAAATAATCGTCTTTGAGAAGTCAGTTGGGGCTCGGCGGTTCATCTGCACTATGTTGGACATTCTTCATGATTTATAACTCGACTCGTTTGGTATACCAATTGAGTATGTGTGTTGTTTACTGCAGTACACGCCGTTATAATGATTTCGTCAAGGGCATGGAATAGTAGGCTTCGGTTATGTTTTTGCGAGGAAGTCTTGATGAGGGAGAAAGCACTACACTTTCGGCGTCGCGGTCATGCGCACAATCGAGGATGCTCATCGTATTCATCGCCACTGAAGGTCAGGGAGCCTCCGAGATCTTTGTGTGGGTGTCCCCGATACTTTGCTATGAATCCTTCTGCTAGGGCCTTCGAATAACTTCAAGAGGTTGGTTTTCACAGGGTCCATTTGTGAAAAAACTAGGCACGGGTGTCGTTCACATCGGAGAATCCGGAAAGTCTGCATTGAAAACTCGACTCCTTTGAGTTCTGGTGTATACTACGTGTCACGGAGACTCGTCCTCTATTGCGTGTTAGTTCTCCTTAGTCCTCTTCGAGGTTCAGGCATGAAATGTGTCGCCAATAACGAGTTCGTTGGCGTCGTTAGCCATGGAATTGATGGACTGGCAAATGAAAACGCTCAGAGAGAGTTTGATTGAGATTATTCAGCTGGAGAGAGCATCGTTGCGATGGGGTGCGATCAGTAGCAACGGGAAGGAGAAAATCGCAATAAAGATGGAAGAGTGACCCCGAGTGAGTGCGTCGCCGCTCTTTTTGGGATTCTCACGCTTCACTACACTTCCTCCGCCCCTCATCATCATGGCACAGTTTCCTGCAACATTTATTCCTATCGGTTTGCCTTTACGAAGTTACCTCACGCGGTCGTAGTCTCTGTATGCTCCACTTGCGGCTCAAAGTTTGAGGCCTTGAGCTCATGAGAAGCTTCTACACCTCGATTTCGTGGATTCGTCAATTAGTCCATGAAATCGTATTCTTTCCCCTCATCCTCTTCCTCCAGCATAGCCGATCTCCAGAATGGATCG
>MU127821.1:341827-363702 GCA_014904975.1 Marasmius fiardii PR-910
CTTTGATTATCTCTTTAATTTTACAATGCTCTATGATCTTTTGGTTTGTCAACGGAGGGTGTATAGTGGTGGACATAGTAGTCTACATGGATAATTTTATAGTACTATGGTAGTAATTCAGAGTATACGATGATTCAAAGTGCGACGGCTGATGGGGTTTGTGAGACTTTGGAGTCTGGGAAAAATCTGACCACGGACAATGGACGCAATGTCGCGTTTCTCCATTAAACCACCACAATGACCTTCCAAATGCACTGGTATATCAAGAACACGCTCAAAGGGACTCTGCAATACCAAAGCCACTCAACCTATAGCAACCATGAACAGCGCTCATTTTCGTCTCGACTGCTCTTTTTCTCGCACTGGTGCGACTCCTGGTCCCCACATCAGATCCTACTCTATCGTGTTCAATCCAGTCGGCCGTGAATTGACAGACTTCACCACTCTCGGCGAGCTTCTCAACGCGATGAAGGACGCGCTAAAAGGTGTGCGGTTGCCAAATCCAATTCAATGTCTTTGAACTAAGTTCCAGTCAAGGGCATTACGACACCTGGGAGGAAGCAAAACTCCTCCATCGTGACATTAGTATTAGAACGATTCAGATCAGAGAGGGGGAAAAATTCTTGATCTTTTCAGATTCCGAATTGACACTCGCTCATGTCGTCGAGGGGCTGGCACTTGCCCAAATCAAGTATATAAGATTCAGCACCCAGATACCACAGAAACTAAGGGAACAATTTGTCCTGACATTCGAGACTTCGGACCTTTATCGTGTTTTCCTCATGGAACTCAAGCATGGTGCTCGAGGATTGTAAGTACATTCATTCCATCTTTCAGAAAGGCTGATCGTCTGAGCCACGGGTTTTTAGGAACCTTGTTACCGCTTCTCGAGTAATTTTCTGTGAGCCAGTCTGGAGGGCTGACATCGAGTCCCAAGCGATCAAGCGTGCTCATCGTATTGGACAGACTCGGCCCGTTCACGGTTAGTGACTATCCCGGTTGCTGGACAGTTCCCATGGCTTACATTGATTCTAGTGAAAACCTTAGCTATACGGAACACGGCAGAAGAGAAAATGGTGGAGTGGAAAAACTCACATAAGAAACAGGACGACAAGGCAGCGAAGGTGTTTATTGAGCAGGTTGAAGTTCGAGACTTCATTGCGGTCAGTTGATAACTCGCTAAACCTCACTTTGTGGACTCACAAATTTATTTGTAGAACCCCAAGTTCCTTTCCTCCGATTCCTCTTGCAGCCCGGTCAACCTCGACTTACCTCTAATTTCTCTCGCACGGGCCTGTTCTCCAAAATCACCACCCCCGCCACCTCCATCGGCTTCGAAGAAGCCTGGTATCACTATCCTTCTTCCTCCATCTCCCAATCAGTGCCCGCCAGAGAAACGAAAGGCGGAGGTGGCATTTTCAGCGCCGACCTCTCCCCCTAAGAAGAGAAGGGTCGTCACATTTGCGGCTTGATATCTTGCTTTGATGTTTTCGCTCGAACTAGTACTCAGTTTCTTGTTATATCTATACCGCTGCATCGTTTTGCTTTGATAAATTGTATTTTACCCAAGTACTTATGTATGACAACTGGGAGATGATTGTATGGATGTTGTAACGAGAACAATGTCATCAATAATTGTACCTCCGATTGCCCTTTTTGTTAATGATGCTTCAGTGCCTCAGTTCTGCTGTTCCTGATCAATGATTTCTGGTAAATAGTAGTGCTCTATGGAGATTCCATTGATTATCACCCTCCTTGTCTGACGCGACAGTTGGTTGGTAGGGAGTTCAAGGTACAATGCTGTTGACGATATTGACATATCACATTCAGGTGGTAGATAGATATTGTTCTACCTGACAAGGACAAGATTCAGTAGTTGAGAGATCAAGGTCACCACAAGTGTCGAGTACTTTGGAAATGAGCCCAGCTGTGAGCGCTAGGCTCGAACTTACAGTGCCTCACACCTCAGACGTAAACTAGACAGGGCTTTATATTGCCACTGAGCTACGTACAAGGTAAAGGCGATGGAAGTAAGTTGAAAAGAGAGGAAAGATAGCGAATCGGCTTATATACCAAACGAGGCGTGAGAACGGAAAATCCCGAAGTACAGTAACGGCGGGTTACATCCTCCCCCACCAGAACGAAGCATAGTGTAGAAATCAAGTAAAGAATGAAATTATTATGGGATAAAATGGAACATACGTAACGTAGGACTTCATAGGCAGAAAGCGCTAGTGAGTACGAAGTGAGTAGGACGAACCGAACAGTCACAATCTCATCATAAGAAGGGACGAGTTTGCGTACCCCCCTCAATTACCGGATGAACCCTGAACGGAACCACTATCGGCACTGGAACCGTCGTTAAGGGACAAGTTAGATACACCAGCGATGGCAGCAGCTGGTCCGGACTGAGGGTTATAATGGGTAACCGTGACAGTGTACCCGGGATCGACATTAACTCGAGAAACCTTCGGATCCTTCCAGCGACGGATAACAGCCTGGCGACGACGGTATTCGCATATTTGAGCCATATCCCAGTGTCCAGGTATGGTGTAAATGTCGGTAGAAGGAGCAGGAAGAGGGTAGAAGAAGGCACGACCTTTCGGCAACTTCAAGTTTTTAGTTGACAGATATACCTTAATTCCGACTTTCAATTCGGGTTCCTTGGTACGTCGTTTATTGGCCTCATGAGTCTGAAACACTCGAGACTCAATGATCCCATGATGAGCATCAAATAGATTTTGCATTGCCTGGATTCCATAAGCTCGGATTCCCGGCAGTGCAGTTTCATCTTGGCAAATGTCAAATAACATAGATGGGATGTATCCATAGTTCAATTCAAAAGGTGCAAAACCTGTACTCTCATTCACACTTGAGTTGATAGCAAACTCGACAATAGGTACTTTCACTAGCCAATCTTGTTGATCAGGGTGTACTGATGCCTGAAATATTTGTCCCACAGATTGGTTGGCTCTCTCAGTCACTCCATCAGTCTGTGGATGGAACGACGTCAACATGAGCAGTTTGGCGCCCAAGACCCAGTGAATTTCTTTCCACCATATCAAAGTAAACTTAAGGTCCCGGTCAGAAACTATTGAAGATGGCAGACCATGTAGTCTCACGATCTCACAGATATACATCAAAGACAGGTTGGTAGCTGTGTTACTGGTATGACACGGGATCAAGTGAACCATACTAGTAAGTCGGCATATAACTGCCCAGAGGTAGTTGAATCCTTTTGTCTCAGGAAATGGGCCAATAAAGTCCGTACCGATAGACTGCCAAGGGCAAGTCGGTATGGGTAATGGATGTAGCTTTCCTGCAGGTGCGTGCATGCTTGTTTTCGACCTATTACATGGCTCACACGACTTACAGAATTTATCAGTCATAGAATATATTCCAGGCCACCAGTACCAGCGACGAATGTAGTCGGCAGTACACTGTGGCCCAAAATGACCGACAATTTCATGCCCAGTCTCAAGAATCTGAGTGCGCATTGATAGTGTGTGAGTTGGGGATACTGGCACACATAGCACGCATTCACCTGCAAGGTTAGTGGTCCAAATTAATTTTGTGGTTTCATCCCAAATAAATCAGGGATGATCCTCAGGTTTGGCAAGTATCTGTTTGAATAACGGGTTGGAATGATAGCAGGTATGTATTCTATTCATGAACTCAGGCTCCACTTCGAATTCAGTTCGTAAGTTAGGGCCTGATGCTCAAGAATCGAGTAGTGTAGGGTTGATTATGGGTGGAACAGTGTATTGCAGTAAGTCTAGTTCATGGTTGGCCTCAAGTGCAGCAGCTTCAAGTTCTCGTGGTTCAGGGACATCCCTCAGTTCACAGGAGGCTTGAAAACTCTCAACCATTTCGATGACTTCCTCTTTTCAGCCAAGAGGTAAGTCCTCACAAAGCTTGTTAATGCAGACACTCACATATTCATTAGGTGAGTGTTTCTCATCCCAATTGTCGGACTCATAATACTGTGATAGAATATCAGTGCCACAATTAGTTACACCTTTTATATAGGTAATGTCAAAATCAAATCTGGCCAGAAACTCCATCCATCTCATCTGACAGCTGGATAGTTTCTTTTGAGTCTTAAAGAACTCAAGTGCATGATGGTCAGTTACTACATGAATCCTGTAGCCAATCAATTTATCTTGCCACTTTAGGAGTGCTTCAAGGATGGCTAAAGTCTCTGTTTCAAACACACAGTAATTTTGCTGGGCCTCTGTGAATTTTTTCGACATGAATCCAGTGGGTTGGCATGTCTGCCAGGTAGGTCCTTGACCATACATCGCTCCCACGCCAGATACTGAAGCATCACACACAACCCAAATAGGTTTGTCACTATTAGGGTCAATAGGCTTCAAAATTGGAGTTCTACAGCAGAGATCCTTGATGTGTTGGAAGCAGACATCATGAATCAGCCGCCAAAAGAATGGCTGATTGTTTTTTGACATCTCAGATAGAGGTGTCATATAGGCAGATACATTGGGTAAGAAACGCTGTAAATAATTCACTAGTCCAAGAAATTTCTGAAGGTCGTTATAGTTCCTTGGCATTCTCCATCCCCTGATTCATTCTAGTTTATCAGAATCAGCATGTAAGCCATGGTCGTCAATCTTATGACCAAGGCAATCTAAGCTCTCGGTGTACAACTCTACCTTACTAGCTTTAAGATAGAGGTGCTGCTCCTTAAGCCTTTCAAAGACTAGGTGTAACTTTTCTTCATGCTCTTCAATTGTATTACTGAACACAAATATATCATCCAAATAGACGTGCTTAAATTTCCCGATGTAACCTCCAAAGATATGGTTCATTAGGCATTGAAATGTCGAAGGTGCATTAGTATCACCTTGTTGCATGACTTCACTAATGAAGGTACCAATAATAGTTGAAAATGCGGTCTTCCAAACATCCTCAGGTATGATTCTTACCTGTTCATAGGCATCAGAAAGATCTATCTTAGATCTATACTTTGCTCTGGCCACCTGTATCCAAACTCGGTCTTGATCTGGCAAAGGTGTAACATCTTTCATGGTGTTACTATTCCTTTCCCAGCAATTGACTGTGGTTCAAAGTTTCCCATCTTTCTTTGGGATACACAGCATAGATGCAGCTTGAGATACAGTCGCTGGTTTCCACCACCCAGCTTGTTCATATTGGGCAATTTTCTCAGCCAACTGTCCTCACAACAAATCAGGACATCTAGGCATGTAATACCAATACTTTTTATTGGAGTCTATGAGCAGTGTTGCAGCTGTTTTAGAGATTTTACCTATTTCTCTATATTTTGGCAGCTTCTGAGTAATAATAACCAGTTATTACCACAAGAACAATGGGAATGCTAAGTACTAGAGTGAGACCCAAGCTGCTAGTAAAAGGACTCACCTTCAGAAACATATTACCCGTGTTCAGAAGTAAACACTGTGTTATGGGATTCCACAGGACTGAGGTGTCATGAAGTGCATACTATTTTACTTTTACCTCCTTACAGTCTCTTTTCCCTTTACTACAATACATCATTCTTGTTTCACCTTTTGACCTTACCTTTTATCTTTATTCTACTATGTTCTGTCAGTTTCCGCTACGCTCTATCAGTTTCCACATGACACCAGGTCACGACATCATAGGTCACATGCTGAGTAGTATATATAGGACGACTCATCACCTAGTCCCCCATCTTGACCTCTTTGTCTTGGGACTAGGTGTGTATTTGTACTCTGTAGAATACCGGGCTGAAATCAACAGCCTTGGCATTGGGACTAGTTGCCGACTGTCGAGCCTCTGCTCCAGTCTCTGTGTGTTTGCTACCAGCGCTTCACCACATTAGGTCAAGATCCTCTACTGCACGGGCACCCTTCTGATAAGGCTGTCTCTGCAGGCCGTACCATCCCGCCACGTCTCCGACATTCAGCGCATTGAGACCCAACTCTGAAGAAGAATCTGAACAGGAGAAATTTGACTGCTCTGCACTACTGCATGCATACGACGTTACCGACAACGAACACGTACACCTAACCACCAACAGAGAGTGGACCAGTTGTGATCAGAACCAGTGCCTGAACGCACTTGCAAACTCAATATCCGAACCGTACAATCTAATCGACATCGACGGTAGCGTTCTCGAATCCAACCATTTCATCCCCGCACTCCCACTGTTACCACTGTCCCCACTTCCAGTCACCCCCGGACACTCTAGGCCTGGGTCCTGTGTAGGTCGACACTCTAGACCCACATCACGTATCTCGCCTGAAGCTTCTCCTGCACCTTGTGGACCCTCCGCACCCCTGCTTATCCCTGCTACCAGTCCCAGAACCATTTCCCCTGCACCAAATCCCATGGTTATTCCCCAAACACCGTCCCCGGAACTACAACCGCCTGCCCCACCCCCAATCATGAATAACAAGCAACTTACCCACCTCCTAGAGGGCCTAAACATCGTTACCAACGCCCTGCTAACGCAGACAACTTGCTCGAAGGATGTCATCAGTAAACCCGAGGCATTCAAGGGAGGGAAGGGCCATAATGCTAGACGATGGCTGAACCAGTTTGATAACTGGGCTAGGGAGCAGTCCAACTTGGTCAACAATGATCCGAAAAAGATCTGAGCGGCCCTGAACCTCATGACCTCCAAGGCCGGTGACTGGGCGAACCAGTTCCTAACCAAGTCAAATGACCCCACCAACATCGATCCGATCTTCAATGGCAGCTGGGCTGACTTCACCACCGCCTTTAGGGGCCACTTTTCCTCTATCGACAAGGAGAAGCAGGCACTGGCCAACCTCAGGGTACTGAGGCAAGGACGGAATGAGTCTGTTTCCGACTATGCCCAGACATTCACGGAGCTGGCCAGCCTCACCAAGCTCTTGGACTACGACCAGCACCAGTACTTTGTAGAGGGACTCACGTTGGAGATGTGAAAGTTGGTAGGATTGGCAGCAGCAGTTGCCACGACAGAGCCAAGGGACTTTAGCAAACTCATTGCTAGGGTGAACAAGTTGGACATCAGCATCAACAATCCGGCTCTGAACATTGGACAAGGAGGTGCTCGAGCACAGGCTAGTGGTGGAGGAGGAAGGGACCCAAATGCCATGGACGTTGATGCCACCTCGACCTCGACCCGGAGGAATGGCACCTGAGAGAAGTTTCTGAGATGAAGGAGGAACAGGTGTTTTGGTTGTGGTGGTCTTCACCTCAAAAAGGACTGCAATCATGCACGAGGTGCCACATACAACTACTGCAAAAGGGTGGGGCATTTAGAACAGGTCTGTCAGGACAAGTTCACAGGAAAGGAGAGGGGAGGAGGGCTAGTTGGAAGAGGTCGCCGAATTGCAGCAACCAACACAGAGGAGAACTTCTCCCTTTTTGAGGAAGAAGGGGGTAGTCACTGTTCTTTGAACAACCCCATGCCCATCATTGCATCCACTTCATCCCCAGCACCCAACAGCTCGACCGCAGCTCTAGACAGCCAAGGACAGCTCACCGCCCAGATCGCTCAGCTCAATAGTCTTCTGGCTGGCCTGAGCTCTGTGGTCAACAAACTGCAGGGTTTTTAGAGAGGACACCCATCTCAGCCGCAACGAGAGCATCCCAGAATCTGATTGTAGTATGCCCTTCTTCAAATTATGACCATATCTCTTCATGTACTATAAACACAACTCGTGAATACACACCGTTATCATCACATTTCCGAGTACGCATGAAGATTGAGAATGGGAGATTACAAACGACAACAGCAGCCATGGTGGATAGTGGAGCGACAGGTTTATTTATGAGCAGGAGGTTTGCTGAAGAAAAGAAGTTGCAAAAGCTTTGATTAAAGAAGCTGATACAGGTGTTTAACATTGATGGCACCCCTAACCTGGCTGGCAGTATACAGGAATTTTCACAGCTGGCGATAACAGTGGATGAACATAAGCACTGGGTGGACTTTCTGATTATGGATCTAGGCGAAGAGGACATGATATTGGGGTTACCATGGTTGAGACAGTTGAACCCAGAGGTAGACTGGTCGAAAGGATTGCTATCGATTAGGACCCACAGAGTGACAGTAGAGGACATACCAGATTGGGAAGGAGAAGCAATTGGTGGAATGACTCAGGGTGAAAGGGTACTGGAGGACACTCAAGACAATGCAGTGAAGGAAACTCCACAGCAGGACGAATACAGAGGGGAAGGACAGGAAGGAATGGTACTGGGAGAGGAGGAAAAACAACCGCAACTCTGCGTTCTTAAAGCTAACCGAGCACTTCGTTGGAATTGGCTTAGGCGGGGGATTATCAAGGATGTTCAGGAACAGGTTTGGATCGTGGCAGGGTACACTTACTCCCAACAACTTGCAGAAGTGGCACAGAAACTCAAGCCAAAGAAGATGTTTGAGGAGATGGTCCCTGAGCATTATCGGGAGTACAGCAAGGTCTTCTCAGAACAGGAATCGGAACGGTTGCCGGCACACAAGCCTTGGGATCATGCTATCGAGTTCACCCCTGGGGCCCCAGAGTCACTTCATACAAAGATCTATCCCATGTCCCCGGTAGAACAGGAAGAACTCGACCGATTTATCGAGGAAAACCTACAGAAAGGGTATATCCGACCATCCAAATCACCTATGGCATCTCCAGTGTTCTTCGTAAAGAAGAAAGATGGGAAGCTATGGTTCGTACAAGATTACCGACATCTCAATGAGTTCACAGTCAAAAACCAGACACCACTCCCCTTAGTATCTGATATCGTCAATCGACTCCGTAACGCGAAATACTTCACCAAATTCGACATTAGGTGGGGTTATAACAACGTACAAATTAAGGAGGGAGACGAATGAAAGGCAGGATTTGCGACAAATCGAGGGCTGTTCGAGCCAACGGTCATGTTCTTTGGTCTTACCAACTCCCCAGCTATGTTCCAGTCCCTAATGAACCTCATCTTTGTGGATCTTATCATGGCAGGGAAGGTAGCAGTATACCTGGACGACATCCTGATCTTCAGTTCGGACTTATTGGAACATCGTCACGTGGTTAAGGAAGTCCTCAAACGGTTACAGCAGAACGATCTATACCTCCGACCCAAGAAGTGCGAGTTTGAGAAAACAGAGGTGGAATATCTGGGTTTGTTGATAAGTGAGGGGAGAATACGTATGGATCCAGTGAAGGTAGCTGCAGTACGAGATTGGGCAACACCAAAATCAGTACGCGATGTTCGTGGATTTTTAGGATTCGCCAACTTCTATAGGTGCTTTATCCGGGATTTCTCAAAAATCGCATGCCCACTCAATGACTTAACGTGCAAGGACATTCGGTTTGACTGGGGAACACAGCAACAGGCAGCATTCAAAGAACTACGGACAGCGTTTGTCTCCACACCTATTCTCGTCTTATGGGATCCAGATAAACCAACTCGGATAGAGGTGGATGCATCTGGCTATGCTACAGGGGGAGCCCTTATGCAGCAGCAGGAAGACGGTACATGGCACCCAGTAGCATACCGCTCGGCTTCAATGCAACCAGCAGAAAGGAATTACCAGATCTATGATAGGGAAATGTTGGCAATCATAGAGGCTCTGAAGGACTGGCGTTATTTCTTAGAAGGCCTCCATGATGAGTTCGAGATCATCTCTGATCATAGTAACTTGGAATATTGGCGAACCACACAGGACCTCACACGATGCCAAGCTCGCTGGTCCCTCTATCTATCCAGATTTAACTTCCGACTGGTACACCGTGCAGGGAAAAGCAACACTCAGGCTGATGCACTATCGTGAATGTCACACCACCGCATTCAAGATCACGAGGACAATCGGCAACAGATTGTGCTTTCCCTGGACCGGTTTCACAAGATAGCAGTCTCTACCCTGGTCAACCTCCTGGAAGGATGGATTCGTTGAATGTCAGAGAAAGAAGCTGAAGTACTGGAAGGATTGAAGAAGCTGAAGGAGGGAGGCCTGAAAAGGTTGGCAAATGGATTACTGGAATGGGAGGAGGACAACGGTTTGGTGTATCATCATGGCAGAGTCTATGTACCTCCAGATAAGGAACTGCGACGAGACGTTCTTCGACAGTGTCATGACTCCCCATCGGCAGGGCACCCAGGACTCCACATGACTTATGACTTGGTGATGTCTCACTTCTGGTGGCCAACAATATGGTCGTTCACGGAGAAATATGTGGAGGGGTGTGACACCTGTGCATGGAAGAAGCTACAACGACATCCACAGGCGGTAACCCATCCACTGGATGTACCAACGGGAATCTGGGAGGAGGTAGGAGTAGATCTGATTATGCAGTTGCCGAAGTCAGATGGGTACGATGCCATCTTGGTCTGTACAGACTTATTCAGCAAGCAGATTCACGCTATTCCCTGCATGACCAGCATCACTATGGAAGAGGTTGCAGACCTCTACTATCGAGAGATCTTCAGACTTCATGGGCTACCTTTATGCTTTGTTTCAGATCGTGGTCCCCAGTTCGCAGCAATGGTTATGAGGAAACTTCTGAAGCGGTTGGGTATCAAGAGCGATTTGACATCTGGATATCACCCACAGGCTAATGGACAGACGGAGTGGGCCAACCAAGAAGTGGAGAAATACCTCCAGCTATATGTGGGGAGGAGACAGATGGACTGGGCGAAACACCTTCCAATGGCAGAGTTTGTCATCAACTCCAAAACTCACTCTGCACACGATCTCTCCCCATTTGAGGCAGTATATGGATACCAGCCCCTATTCAACATCCCGGTGGGACAGTGTACAGGACAGAAGGACATAGATGAACGGATTGAGGTGTTGAAGGAGTTGCAGAAGGACATGCAAGCAGCACTGGAAACAGTGAAGAAGGAACAGAAGGCGGCGTATGAGAAGGGGAAGAAGGAAGCTCATGTATTCAAGGTTGGAGACTACGTATGGTTGGATGCCAAAGACATTGATCTTAAGATGCCGAGTCACAAGCTCTCAGATCGACAGCTGGGGCCATTCGAGGTATTGGAACGCATTGGAGATTTGGACTATCGCTTGAAACTTCCTTGGGGATGACATCGAATCCATCCAGTCTTCCATGTTGACAAACTTTCTCCCTGGCGGGGCAACAATATAAATGGAGAACGACCATTGCAACCGGGACCAATAGAGTTGGAGGAAGATGGAGTGGTAGGAGAATATGATGTGGAGAAAATTCTGAACAGCAGAATTTACAGAGGGAAGTTACAGTATGAGGTAAAGTGGGAAGGCTGAGATGAAGGACATATCTCCTGGGAGCCGGCAGAAAATGTGGCAAATGCTCAGGAACTGGTGGAGGAGTTCCATGCAGAGCATCTGGATGCAGTAGGGGAGTCAGATGTACCAGTGAAGAAGAAGAAAAAGAAAAAGTCGAAGTGATAGCCATTGAGGACGATGGTCTTAGAAGGGGGGTAATGTCATGAAGTGCGTACTATTTTACTTTTACCTCCTTACAGTCTCTTTTCTCTTTACTACAATACATTATTCTTGTTTCACCTTTTGACCTTACCTTTTATCTTTATTCTACTATGTTCCGTCGGTTTTCGCTACGTTCTATCAGTTTCCGCATGACACCAGGTCACGACATCATAGGTCACATGCCAAGTAGTATATATAGGACGACTCGTCACCTAGTCCCCCATCTTGACCTCTTTGTCTTGGGACTAGGTGCGTATTTGTACTCTGTACTCTGTGTGTTTGCTACCAGCGCTTCACCACATGAGGGGTAGCAACTTCTGAAACATGTAGGAAGCCTTCTGAGCCTATGCTATTGTTGGTAATACACAAAGGATAGCTACTGAAGCATGTAGGACCATACCAAGGGTAGTATTGATGAGAAAAAACTACTGCTAAAGAGGGTGGGAAGTTCTGAACAGACTTAATGCAAATAACAATGACTTCTGAACTTAGGGAGATGGCAAAGACCACTTCAGAATCATGAGGGAAGTGGCAGAAGCCACTTCCAGAGGTCACCCTAGATGACTACTGCAGGTGCCTGGCTGGCCAACCTTGGACCTGAGTTTCGGAGCTAGGATCCGACCTTTGGCACCAGTCTACTGGAGCTTAGAAATCAGTTGGGCAATAGATGCTGCTGATTAGAACACAGAGAACACTGATAAGGTGGCTGGAACCTGTACTGAAGTATTTCATGGTATGGGGAAAGGTTACTTAAGAAGTGTTAAATACAGAACGAAGGTTCTGAACTAGTATTAAAAAGAAGAATTGCTTAGACTGACAGGGATGGGCTAACTTATCCACCATCCTAACAGGAGCTGATTGACTTTGGAAGTATGGGAGTATATCCCAACCAAGGGTGAGGATACCTACAGCCTACCTAACCAATTGTCAGGCTTACCATCTACTTCTGAACACTTAGTTTGTCTTCTGAAGTAGGAAGAACGGTAGTAGAATGTTAGAGAACAGACTCACAACTGTGGGAACAAATGAGGAACTTCTGACTTTAGTCAGGGGTTTGGAATTGAGGATGGAAGTGAACCATCTGCACGGAAGCATATGGGGTCTGGAGCGAAAGGACAACCTGCTTCGGAACTGTATAGAACCAAGGGGACCACCCTGGAAACAGGATTAACAAATGCTGAATGATCGAGAAGGAGGATATTAATTTATACATCCAACTTCTGGGCAAAACAGCAGAGAATAATGTCAAAACTCTCTCTGTTAATCCTAGTTAGGTACTGATTCGGACTAGATGATCATTGATACAGACAAATATATAATTAGATACAGATTCAGGTATAAACTTAGGTAGAAAGTATATAAAGGCTGGGGTTTTCATCAGGAAAGCCCCAAGTAACCCACCCAGTCTTGCTGCTGTACCACAAGGGCAGTAGTAAGCAGGGAACTTCTATAGAGAGAGACATGAGAATAGAACAAGACCAGTCTTAACTGACTTGGTGGATTTTTGACTGCACCTGACTGTCTGCACTGCTGAACTGTCTGCTAAGTCCGCTGGGACGAAGCAACTGTCTGTCTGTCTGGAGTGGAAGTCCATTGGGGACCAAGCTCACTGTCTGTCTGTCTGTCTGTTCTGAACTGTTCTGTTGAACTTCTGAAGTCGTGTTTGACTTAGCCGCTGGGCCTGTCAACCTTCTTAAGCTGTTCTTTGTGAGTCTGAAGTACCTGAGTTGCGATTGGCATGTCTCTGGTTGCTGATACTTACACCCAACTATCTACCTACCTATTTAGAGTGTTTCCCTCCACTTCTGAACCCCCTTTCAGAGCGTAGTATAGGATCTGAAAGTCATCCAAGACCCAGTTCCACACTTGATATTTTGTTCTTGAGTTAGCTACTGGCAGAACCTTTGATCAATGTCGAACCAGCCTCTCACATAACATATGCTAGACCTCAGGAGTGATTTGTTTGGTGTTTTTATAGTTTTAGGACTCTCACTGTAGTACTATACAGCACTAGGACTTATATATCACACACTTCACCCTTACCCCCATCTTAGATGTTTTAGCAGAATGGTGTGATTGATATCATAGATGGGAGGTAATTCTTCTGGTACACCTTGCATAATGTCACAATACTGGTTTAGCCACTGTTCCTGTAGTCTCAGAATATCAGCAGGAGTTAGCAGCATTGAATTCTCAACTTCATGAGCAGAGTTTAATTGTACAATGTAAGTTTTTGAGGTGTGTTTCGAATAATTCAGGTTTTCAGCCTTCTGAAATTTGTCCACTAACTTGTCTATAGGCATAGGATCTCATGCCATAATGGCGCTATCAATCATGTTCATTAAGTTGTCAATTTCAAGGTTATCATTAGGCACAAGTAAAACAGGTAGGTGTCTATTCAATGTGTTTTTTTATTCTGAAATTGTCCTCATCTACCACAGTCTCAGCTATGGGTTTCTGTGACCATGGCAGTAAAATGTCTAAGATGGGAGTATGTTAAGGACGTGCGAGAGCAGAACCTGGACGGTTCTGTTGGAGAGCGAGAGTGAATAGAGAGAAAATAGGAAGAGACAAGACGAAGGAATCCGGTGGAACCTGACTTGTTCCGATGGGTGAGAATTAAACTAGACTTGTCAGTAGTCGAAGTTATTAGACAACAACACCTTGAGTTGGGCTGACTTAGTCCAGTTGGAAAGCAAGAGAGAGAGAGCTATCCTAAGATGATTTCAATTCTGAAGTACTGCTATGAAACCATACAACTTATATACTAAGTATAACGGCTGTAAGAAGCATTCCAGAATAGGTAGGTAAGAGTACGGCCAAAGTGGGTTGCGGCCAGAGTATAGTAGATGGATACATAAAAGGGAATGTAAGGGATTTCTGTAAGATCATAATATGTGAATGAACTGTGTAGCTTAAAAAGATATCTTAGTCATGAGTCCAACTATCTGGGAACTTATACAGAGTTTTCCGAGCTGGAACCTGGGCAAATCTGGCACGACCGTAACAGTATCCCCCTCTTAAGGTTCTTGCCCTCAAGAACTGTCCAAGACGGAATCCAGATATAAAAAATAAATGAGAGTTAAAACAAGCTGGAAACGGCCGACTTCGGATTCCGATAGACAGAGAAAAAAGAGTGGAAACGCTCGGAATCCGAGATAAGATAACACATAAGATAAAACTAGCTGAAATAAAAACACCAAATATAGAACAATAAAAGAATATATAAGGTGCACCAAAATTGCTCAAGACCTTTCTAACTTTCCCTCAAAAACAAGTATGAAATGTCTGACAGATTTGCCCCAGCATTCACCATTCCAACACACTTCGACAATCCTGCTCAGCCCTGCCTGGAATTCACTCCAACGCCCTTTGATACTGAGTGCCCAACCGGAATTCCACCGGTTTTCAACAAGGACGACTACCCTCCACTAGACGGCGAATCGTGGAAAGACCATCAGGAGCGACTGTGGAAGGAGGAGGATAGGGTAGATACAGAGAGTAAGAGGATAAAGAGGGCATTGCAGGATTTTGAGGACTTGAAGGAGGAGCACAAAGAGCAGGAAGAAGGACAGAAAGTGGCATACGAGGCAGACTTAGAAAATTGGGAACAGGAGGAAGAACTTCGACAGCGGAAACTGGCAGATTACATTGCCTGTGCGCAACGTGAGGTAGAAGAGAGGAAGAGAGAGGAGCAACGTAGGGCATCTGCTGTGGCAGATGCTTCTACAGATACACTGGCATCTGCAGAAAACCTGGATGAAGCGGAGTCCGAGGAATCCGTAAGCCCTTAACATATTTTTTTAAAATTTTCCTGTCTTTTATTTTGTTTTAGATGAAGTTGATCGCTGATGATCCGGTTTTTCAGGCGGGCATCGAAACTGGGTATCAGCAACGAGTTGCCGAGGAAGAAGAGGGGCAGAAGACCTGGAAGGGAAAGGGCAAGGAGAGGTTGGCGGAAACCAAGTTGGAAACTGATTGGGTAGCATCAAAGAAAAGTGTGTCGTTTATTTTGTTTAAGTTTTTCCTTAACTCACTTTCCTCAGGGTGTGTTGACTGTGTCAAGTACGACACAACTTGCCGTGTACTGGCATCTGGACGAGCGCAGGCTTGTGCAGCTTGCAAGAAGCACAAGTCCAAATGTTCCAACACTGGCTGACCGTCTTCTGCCCTCGTATCTGCAGATGAAGAGTCTTTGCATAAGACAATGGAAGAAGGATTTAGCGATGTCGTCATCTCGAATGAAACCCAGATGGATATAATGGAAGAGAAAGTGGATAAGATGGTAAGTTTATTGGCAGAAAACTTAGAGGTGCAAAAACGTAAGTCGTCAATTTCCACCTTGGATTCTGCGGGCTGATTATCTTAAAGAAATCCTCGCTTCACTCCGGAAGCCGAGATTTGACAGGGTCATAGTGCCACCAGTGAAAAAGAAGGGATCTAAAAGTGATAAGCGACCGGGCCCCGAGGAGGCCGAAGCGTCTAAGTCGTCAAAGAAGAGGAAGAGAGGTGACGATGACGATGAGGAGTATGAGGGAGAATCGGAAAAAGAGTAGATGGGATGTTCGGAATCCGGGCACTTGGCCCTTTATTTTCTTTGTATGTTAGTATAGAGCAATGATTGGAAAACATGTGGCCATTTGGGCCACAATATATATCATTTTTTTTTTTTCTTGAATAGCGTTGTGTGAGATTGAACTTGGAAATGAATGAGAGTTGGGTACCGGTCGGATTATGACCGGAATAAATGATTTTATAAGGAAGCGAGTGGACCTGGCTTTTGAGGGTACTTGGCATGGAACTCTTTGATGATTTCGTTGGCTTTGAAGTTATCCACCAGAATCCATGAATATTCTTCATCAGTGCCCTCATACCCAAGCCAATGTATGTAGTACTGTAACTTGCACCGGAAACGTCGGTCAATTTTGGAATCAAGTATTCCAGAGATTTCATAATGATCTCCTTCATCAACTACTTCAACGGGTCCCAGCAGGTCCTGAACTTGATTAGGGATAGGGTTCGAAAGAATGGATTCTAGTTGTGAGACGTGAAAAACAGGATGAATGGAGCGGAGTTCCCTCAGAAGCTGAAGGGTGTAAGCAACTGTGGATGGTTTAGCAATGATTTCGAATGGGCCAAGGAATTTCTCAGAAAACTTCTTAGTAGGTCGAGTGGTCTTAATATTTTTGGCTGAGACCATAACCTTGTCTCCTACTTTCCAGTTGGGATGTGGCATAAGCTGTTTATCCTTTTGTTCCTTATAGCGCTTTTGAGCAGCAGCTATTTCGTCACATAGTGTAGCATGAAGTTGATCTAAATCCACAACAAACTGGTGGGCCCGCTTGGATGCGAGATCCCGTTCCGGATGAACTGTAATGTTTGGATGATAACCCTTATTTGCATAGAATGGTGAAATACCGGTAGATGCGTTTGGAGCATTGTTGTATGCAAACTCAGCAATGGGAAGTAACTCATCCCAGTTGTCCTGCTGATAACTGCAGTAAACTCAGATGTATTGCTCGAGAGTCTGGTTAGCTCGTTCAGTTTGTCCATCGGCAGAAGGGTGATATCCGGAAGTAAAGTGGAGTTTCATGTCTAGAGCAGTTCCTAGTGAGCGCATAAAATGGGAAATGAACTCAGATCCGTGGTCAGAAGTGACATGTTGGGGAACACCATGTTTAGAAAATACATGGATAATAAAAAGTCGTGCAAGTTGTTCAGAAGTAATGGTAATGTCCGTAGGGATGAAGATGGCTTGTTTAGAAGCATGGTCAATGATTACTAGGATTGAATTAAACCCGTTGGAATCTGGGAGTTCCTCGATGAAATCCATGGACGTTCCGGAACTGGTAATGGCTGAAGCATTCCGTATGGTCTGTGTCTTGGAGCCTTGTTGCGAGCACAAATCACACATGACTTAACATAGTCTCTGACAAATTCACAAATGTGAGGCCAGGTGTATTGCCTGCGGATAGTGTCCAGGGTCCGGTTTTGACCAAAATGTCCAGCTAAGACATGGTCATGATGAATGCATAAAACTCTGAGTCAGAGATCTTTCACATCTGGAACGTAAATATGTTCATCTAATTTGAGGAAGCCTGTATCATTTAAAGTCCATCAGGATTTATCTGGATCTGAAGTGGATCTGAAGTGGTCCCTAAGAGAATCATCCTCGGATTGTGCAGTACAAATGTCATTGTGAAGTTGTTCAATGTCCATAATAACGCTTGCATGAAGGACTGGATCTTCAAGGAAAGTAGCACGGAGTGAAGCAGAAAGTTGTTCTTGGGTGAAAACTGGGCAGAAATTATGTGGATTAAGTGAGGCGTAAGTGGTATCCCCCTCTTTAGGATAGACGTCCCATCGTCTAGTGAGAGCATCCGGTTTAGTTCCGAGCCAGCCTGGCTGGAAACAAATTACTATGTTGAAGTGGGATAAATATTCTGACCACCACACCTGCCGACGAGTTAAAATCTTGGTAGTGGTAAAGTATTCCAAGTTTTTATGATCTGTAACCACGTCAACCGGATTTCCGGATCCTTCTAGGTAATGCCGCCAGCATTTGAAACTTTCAAAAATTGCGAGAAGTTCCTTGTCGTGGACGTCATAATTGAGTTCTGGAGGAGTAAAGGTGTGGAAGTGAAATGCAATTGGGTGAACTTCACCATCTTCAGTTTTAATAGAGAGAATAGCTGCTAAGGCATAGTCAGATGCGTCGGTTTCCACAATGATTTCCTGGTCAGGAACCCAGTGAGTCAAAATTGGAGCATGAGTGAAGGCTTCTTTGAGAGCATCAAAAGCCTGTTGACATTCAGATCCAAAATTCCATTTAATGGATTTCTGGGTAAGTCACGTGAGGGGAACTGTCACAAAGTGTGTACTACTCCCTCTATTTTCCTATGGTCTCTTTTCCTTTCACAATGATACATGATTATTATTGTTTCATTCCTTGATCTTGTTTTCATTCCATTGTGTTCCGTTACCTTCCACGACGTTCTATCAGTTTCCACATGATACCAGGTCACGGCATCATAGGTTACATGCCAGGTAGTATATATAGGACAACTTGTCACCTAGTCCCCCATCTTGACCTCTTTGTCATTGGAACTAGGTGTGTATTTGTACTCTGTAGGATACTGGATTGTATTGATCATCTTTGTCATTGGGACTAGTTATCGACTGTCGAGCCTCTGCTCCAGTCTCTGTGTGTTCACTACCGGCGCTTCACCACAGGAACAGTAATGGCACTATAATTGTAGATAAAGTGCCGGTAAAAATTGCAAAAGCCAAGAAAGGATTGAATATCCTTAACTTTCTGTGGGGTTGGCCAATCAGTGATTACTTTGACCTTGCCCATGTCCATATGCAATCCGTTGGGAGAGAGAATGTAGCCAAGGTATTCTATGGTATCTGTGTGGAACTCACATTTTGATGCTTTGCAGTAGAGACCATGCTTTTGAAGTCTACGGAAAACTTCTTTGACATGTTCCCGGTGAGATCTGAGATCATCCAAATATATGAGGATGTCGTCGAGGTAAACTAGCACGTTAACATCAAGCATGTCTGAGAAAATGTCATTAACAAAACGTTGGAATACTGCAGGTGCATTGGTGAGACCTTCAGGCATAACATGCCATTCGAAGGAACTGTAGCGGGTCCAAAAGGCGGTCTTGTACTCATCCCCAGATGTGATCTGGACAAGATGGTAAGCATGATGCAAGTCAAGCTTGGTATAAATTCGAGCCTTCCAAGGAGAGTCAAGAAGGTCAGAAATGAGCGGAAGTGGATATCGGTCTTTTTTGGTGATCTTATTAAGACTGCAGAAATCAATGCAAAGTCGCAAGTCACCAGACTTCTTTACAAAAAGAACCGGGACACCGAAAGGAGACTTTGAAGGAGTGATGAGCCCAGCACTGAGATTTTCATCAATGAATTCTCGAAGTGCCTTAAGTTCTGCAGGAGAAAGGGAGTAGATAGGACCTAGTGGCAGTTCTGAGCCTTCCTCAATAGAGATTTTCATGTCGTGAGGTCGGTGCAAAGGTAGTTCTTTAGCCATCTGAGGTGAAAAGATATCTGCGAACTTGTGATATTCCTTTGGAATCCGAGCAAAATCATCATGTGACAATTCCGCAGTCTGACCAGTGACTGAGTTTTCTGGCATAGCCAAGTGCATAGTAAAAGCTTGTGCACCAGTTTCCTTAGTAGCCTTGAGATAGGCGTGAGCAGAAATAATGGAAACCCTTGGAGAAATGGCAGATGGCGCGGATAGAAGATCAGTGTAGGAATAAATGGGCTCAAAAGGATAGGGAGTGGAATGGAAGAGTTTTGCCTGTTGACATTTAGTCTGAATAGGCGGAAAATGCGGATCCGAGGATTTGCGAGAATTGTCCAAGACCTCTATGGAGGGAGTTGGACGAATGGCTGGATTTATCTGTGAATTTGTTCGGAAAGTAATACTGTTTTCAGACCAGTCAATCAACGGATTGTAGCAGTTGAGCCAGTTGTATCCCAGAACTAAATTGCAAGCAGAATCAAGAGGAGTGATATAAAAGTCAATAAGAGTCATTTTGCCTGTCGGAAATGTGACGGAAAGCGAAGCAGTATGAGTGATTATGGATCCAATAGAGCTGTTTAAGAGTTGGAGTGATATTGGGGTAATAGATATAATAGGTACATGATTCTTATCAACAAAGCTTGTGTCTATAAAGCAATGGGAAGAACCGGAATCAACAAGAGTGAGAAATTCGAATGGAGTGGATGTAAGAGGAATAGTGAGGGAATTTGGAGAAGACAGAGCAGCTGCGTTGAGAGTAACCTCGTTATTGACATGATTAGGGTCAACACAACTCCAAACTCATGTCGAGGACTCAGAGTTGCAGACTATTTTTCCGACTTGGTGTCAGATTTTGCCGGTTCTGAGGAGGTGCTAGCGCTGTGAGCTTTGGCTTCCTTATTAGCCTGATTCGTCCTCCGCTTCTGACAGTCTTTGACTTTATGTTTTCCTCTGCAATACACACACAACCCTTCTTTTTCCCTACGGGCCTTTTCAGCAGCCATGAGTTTTCCATCCTTTGTCAATTTGTGTATGTATGCAGGACGTGGGGTGGAAGAAGTGTTGTTATACCCGGAAGAAGACCCGGGTCCAGAGGATTTTGACTTTTGTTCTTTTCCTTTGGACTTAGTCTGCAAAGCGGATGAACCAGAAGTAGTTGTGGAAGAGGATGTATTAGAAGATTTTGATTTGGAAGAGGATGTGGGATTACTTCGGTTACGTCGGGACTTCTCGGCCTGCCGTTGCCAGTAACGTACGTCAATCTGAGTGGTGATAGCTTTCATGGCTTGGTAGGTGACTGGCTGCCCTTCTTCCCGGTTAGATATAATATCCTGGATACGATCTGGGAGTCCACGATAGAATGCATGGCGAAGAGCATTATCTCCATAGCCGACTTTGGCAGCGAGGGTTGTGAACTTGGTGACATACCGACCAATCTTATCGGTTTCTTTCATCTTCAAGTTATCCAACATATCCTCAGCTTCTCTGGCCAAATCCACAGTTCCAAAGTAAGTCTGCAGCTCATAAACCCAAGCATTGTAGCTAAACATCCAGGCGGGCGGTAAAACAGCTAAGTGAGGTGGGGATCTGAGGGAGCAGATATAGCAAAGCTAGATCAAGGGCAAATCTGAAGACAAACCCAAAACCCAACAAACACCACAAACAACAACCTCAGAAGTGGACTTATGCATTTGGTTTTGCGAGGACTGGTTTGACGTTGATCGAAGGTTCCATCCGTAGCTTAAACTGCATGAAAAGCGCTAAGTTCTGAAGTCTCATATCTCTTATGTTCAAATCCTGCCAGAGGCTCTGACGAATAAGGTTTTATTGTATTGGATATGAGGGAGATAACAAAATAGCGATGCCAGAGATGTCCTAAATGCTAAGAAACCCACAACGAACTACTTCAGAAGTAACACCATTCCAGCGAACGTGAATGTACTATCCTCAGAAGCTCAGCAGACAGTGACTGGCCCCAGCAGACTCAGCCTCAGCAGAACAGAAAAGCTACTAAGTCGTGACCCCAGTGGATCTTCAGAACGACTCAGCAGTTCAGGCAGTGAGATTCTTAACACCAATGCAAAGCACAGGTCTCTTTATTAGGTCTTGTTTCTCTCTATGAAGTTAGCCCTTCTGCTGACTGGCCTCTAATGGTGCAGTGGCAGAAATAGTGGGGTTTTCCTTCTTATGAAGTTAGCCCTTCTGCCATCTGTCCTCTAATGGCGCAGTCAACAGAATTGGTGGGTTTTTCCTTGAGGATTCTTCATGAAAACCCCTGGCCTTATATACACTACCACTATAAAATATTATTTACTCATACAGTATTTTCACTATTTGTACTATATCTAGGCAGTATAAGGAAAGATTGCCTTTCCTGGGCTATTGGGAGAGAATTTGTGTATTATTCTC
>MU127821.1:364073-388550 GCA_014904975.1 Marasmius fiardii PR-910
CTGTCGGAGAAGTAATTTCCAATTCCCGGGTTATCAGCTATGCTCCATGTGGTCCATCCAACCCTGAATGCTCTTGTTATCTCTTAACATCGGAGTCACTTCGTACTCCTGGCAGCTCTCCTATATTTCTACCACTAGTACTCATTCTGTTATAGCAGAAGAGACTCTGTGGTTCTTGTTATACTTCTTTAGCCACAGTATATAGTTTTGGCATGGGCAACTTCTGTTGCCGAAGTAGGCTAGTCATACTTCCGATGTCCCAGAATTCTCTGGATGACTCTTATCATGCTCAGGTACAGCACCACACAACCAGCATGCTGTTTATCAGCTATCTGATGCGCTCGGCAGCAATCCTGCAGTAGTCTCTGGAACTTCAGAAGTCACTTTGGACCTTCCTGTTCATTGTCTCGTTGTCGAGTAGTCGACTTTCTACTTGCTCATTTTCCTATTCCTCCTTCCATCTTGCTCTTGATCGACCTCAGTGCTGGCCAGTGTGGGGAACAAACATTCTCACCACTTCTGCAGATGCACAGGCTTCCTACAGTTTTCAGAAGTATGCCCTGGCTCTCTCTTGGTCATAGTATATTCTTTATCATGAATATAGCAGAGTCTGGTTGTGCCTAGTCTTTTACTAGCAGATCGAGCCTCTCTCTAGTACTCAATTTCCTTACTTCTGCAGCTAGAACATCCGCAGAATTTCTGTAAAATTGCTTAAACAGTGTAATCCGCATAGGAGGCGCGATACCAGAAAAGAGAGTGGGCATGCATTGAACTGTAATTGAAGGGAAGTGATGAATGGACAGAATTTGTTGGGATTGGTACCATCACAAGTTTCGGGTTCCTTTGGAGTAGGAGGCTTGTCATTGCGAGGACAAGCGAGCTGTTCGGAAATGATGTTTTGTTGGTGCATATACTGACCCATCATTTGAAAAAACTGCTGATTATCAAAATTGTTTCCGAAAGGTCCTCCACCTCCAACTGGACCACCACCACCACCAGGGCCACTGGGTCCTCCCGGCAGGCCTGTGGGATGCCCATGGGAACCACTACTCCTGGGTGTACCTGGATGTCCACCACTACCACCACCATCGCCTGGTTCATCAGGTGGCCCAAAACCACCAGAATCCCCTGTGGGAGGCACTGAGCCTTGCCCGTCATCTCCTGACCTTTCTGCTGGATCAACACTCTTGCCTTTTTCTTTTAAGGTCTCCTCAACTTCTTGTTCATCATCTAACTTTATAATTGGCTGACGAGATACTGAGGAAAAAGTGGGTAAAGTTATGATAGCATGCCGGCTAGTGAGTACAGGTGGAATAGCCAGAACAAAAGCGGAACTTGTCGGAATGGGGACATGACTAGATACTCCTGCATGGTTGACTGTACTGCGTAATGGAGCAGGGCGACGAGTGATCAAAGGACCTGGCCTGGCATCGTCAGTAATTGTCCTTATCCGTCTACTATGCAGAGAAAGAGCAAAATTAGATTGACGTAAACCAGAACCCACTACAGCCAGGACTTCTTGCTGTCGTGGTTGGAATATGCCAGAAATTCCTGGAGCGGTGGAAATGGATTCATTGAAATTGGGATCATAAGGAACATCAAAAGCACCGGGAATATCTGTGTGCTGAGAAATGATAAAGAATTAGCGTATTCAACTCAAGGATAAGAATTGAAATACTGTTAAGGACGTGCGAGAGCGGAACCCAGACGGTTCCGTTGGAGAGTGAGAGTGAATAGAGAGAAACTAGAAAGAGACAAGACGAAGGAATCTGGCAGAACCCGACTTGTTCCGACGGGTGAGAATTAAACTAGACTTGTCAGTAGTCGAAGTTATTAGACAACGACACCTTGAGTTGGGCTGACTTAGTCCGGTCGGAAAGCAAGAGAGAGAGAGCTATCCTAAGATGATTTCAATTCTGAAGTACTGCTATGAAACCATACAACTTATATACTAAGTATAACGGCCATAAGAAGCATTCCAGAATAGGTAGGTAAGAGTACAGCCGAAGTGGGTTGCAGCCAGAGTATAGTAGATGGATACATAAAAGGGAATGTAAGGGATTTCCGTAAGATCATAATATGTGAATGGACTGCGTAGCTTAAAAAGATATCTTAGTCATGAGTCCAACTATCTGGGAACTTATACAGAGTTTTTTGAGCTGGAACCCGGATGAATCTGGCACGACCGTAACAGAGTAAGGGTGAAGTGCATGATATATATAAGTCCTAGCACTGTAAAGTACTACAGCAAGAATCCTAAAACTATAGAAACACCAAACAGATCACTCCTGAGGTCTAGTGTATGTTATGTGAGAGCTGGTTTGACATTGATTGAAGGTTCCACCAGTAGCTTTAACTCAAGAATGAAATATCAAGTGTGGAACTGGGTCTTGATTGACTTTCAGATCCCATACTATGCTCTGAAGGGGTTCAGAAGCGGAGGGAAACACTCTTAATAGGTAGATAGGTAGGTTATGATGTAAGTAGCAGCAACCAGAGACACATCAATTGCAACTCAGATACTTCAGACTCACAAAGAATAGCTTCAGAAGGTCAACAGGCCTAGCAGCTAAGTCAAACAAAACTTCAGAAGTTTAACAGAACAGTTCAGAACAGTCAGACAGACAGACAGTGAGCTTGGTCCCCAATAGACTTCCACTCCAGACAGACAGACAGTTGCTTCGTCCCAGTGGACTTAGCAGACAGTTCAGCAGTGCAGACCATCAGACAGTTCAGTAAACAGTCAGGTGCAGGTCAAAATATACCAAGTCGGTTAAGACTGGTCTTGTTCTATTCTTGTGTCTCTCTCTATAGAAGTTCCCTGCTTACTACTGTCCTTGTGGTACAGCAGCAAGACTGGGTAGGTACCTTGGAGCTTTCCTGACAAAAACCCCAGACCTTATATACTTTCTACCTAAGTATTATACCTGAATCTGTATCTAATTATATATTCGTCCATATCAATGATCATCTAGTCTGAATCAGTACCTAACTAGGATTAACAGAGAGAGGTTTGACATTATTCTCTACTATTTTGCCCAGAAGTTGGATGTAGAAATTAATATCCTCCTTCTTGATCATTCAGCATTTGTTATTCCTGGTTCCAGGAGTGGTCCCTTTGGTTCTATACAGTTCTGAAGCAGGTTGTTCCTTCACTCCAGACCCTATATGCTCCTGCACAGATGGTTCAACTCCATCCTTAATTCTGAACCTCTGACTAAAGTTCTGAAGTTCCTCATCTGTCTCCACAGTTGCGAGTCTGTTCTCTAATATTAGACTACTGCTCCTCCTACCTTAGAAGACAAACTATGTGTTCAGAAGTAGGCAGTAGGCCTGAATATTGGCTAGGTAGGTTGTAGGTATCTGTACCTTTGATTGGGATATACTCCCATACCTCTGAAGTCAATCACCTTCTGTCAGAATGGCTGATTCATTGGCCCATCCCTGTTTTCTTCATTGGTCTGGGCTATCTTCTTTTCATTACTAGTTCAGACCCTTTGTTCTGTATTTAACACCTCTAGGTAACCTTTTCCTATACTATCAAGCACTTCAGTACAAGTCCCAGCCACCTTATCGGCATTCTCCATGTTCTAATCAGTGGCATCTATTGCCCAACTGACTCTAAGCCCTGGTAATCTAGTGCTGAAGGTCAGATCCTAGTTCCAAAACTCAGGTCCAAGGTTAGCTGGCCAGGCACCTGCAGTAGTCATCTAGTGTGACCTTCGTAAGTGGCCTTCGGTGCTTCCCTCAGGATTCAGAAGTGGTCTTCACCATTTCCCTGTCACAAAGTGTATACTATTTTCCTTTTACCTTCCTATGGTCCCTGCTCCTTCTACTCTGATACATGACACTATCCTGGTTTCTTCCCTTGGTTGTATCTTTTATTTTCATTCCACAACGTTCTATCATTTTCCACTACGTTCTATTCGTTTCCATATGATATAGGTTATGACATCATAGGTCACATGCCAAGTAGTATATATAGGATGACTTGTCACCTAGTCCCCCATCTTGACCTCTTTGTCATTGGGACTAGGTGCATATTTGTACTCTGTAGGATACTGGGTTGTATTGATCATCTTTGTCATTGGGACTAGTTATTGACTGTCGAGCCTCAGCTCCAGTCTTTGTGTGTTCACTGCCGGCACTTCACCACATTAGGTCAAGATCGTCTACTGCACAGGCACCCTTCCGATAAGGTTGTCTCTGCAGGCCATACTGCTTCACCACGTCTCCGACATTTAGCACATCCAGACCTGACTCTGAAGAAGAATCCAAACAGGAGAAAGTTGACTGTTCCGCACTACCGCACGCATACAACGTTACTGACAATGAACACGTACACCTAACCACCAACCGAGAGTGGACCAGCTGTGACCAGAACCAGTGCCCGAACACACTTGCAAACTCCATTTCCGAACCACACAATTTAATCAACAACAATGGTAGTGTTCTCAAATTTGACCGTTTCATCCCTGTACTTCCACTGTTACCACCGTCCCCACTTCCAGTCTGCCCAGTCACCCCCAGTCTATCCAGAACCCCCGGACACTCTAGGCCCGGGTCCTGAGTTGGTCAAAACTCTAGGCCTATATCAAATCCCGCATCACATACTTCCCCCACCACTTCTCCCACACCTGTATTACTACCAGTACCTCGTGAACTTTCCATATCCCTGCCTATTCCACCTGTAACCATGAACAAGGAACAATTTGCTCACCTCTTGGAGGGCTTAGCCACTGTAACCAATGCACTCCAGACTCAGGCAACCCATTCCAAGGACGTTATCAGTAAGCCCGAGGCGTTCAAAGAGCCGGGACCATAGGAAGGTAAAAGGAAAATAGTACACACTTCGTGACATTCCCTAAGTTCAGAAGTCATCGTTATGTGTGTTAAGTCTGTTCAGAACTTCCCACTCTCTTCAGCAGTAGTTTCTCCTCGTCAATACCACCCTTGGTATGGTCTTACATGCTTCAGTAGCTATCTTTTGTGTATTACCAGCAATAGCTTAGGCTCAGAAGGCTTCCTACATGTTTCAGAAGTTGGTACCCCTTAGTTCTGTGGAATCCCATAACACAGTGTTTACTTCTGAACACGTGTAATATGCTTCCGAAGGTGAGTCCTTTTACTAGCAGCTTGGGTCTCACTCTAGTACTTAGTATTCCCATTGTTCTTGTAGTAATAATAGGTTATTATTACTCAGAAACTGCCAAAATGTAGAGAAATAGGTAAAATCTCTAAAACAGCTGCAACATCTCCCCCAAAGCAAAGAAAAGACTGTCCCCAGTCTCATTTTCTAACTTCCAAAGGTAGATTGTAGTGTTCTCTGAACTTTTGGTTTGGTGGCTGGAAGTTCCCATGGTACCAAAATTCTCTCGGAGACCCCAAATTTCGATGATTTTCAGAATTCTGAGTTGACAGGAATCTTCTCCTGAATTTTCTGATAATTTAGGTATTTTTAATGACCTGATCAACCCCCGTCTTTCATATGCAGTGGGGCAATCTTCAATTTTGTCTGAATATTTGAACAACATCCCAAACTTCGCCGCTTTTCAACCTCTAGTTTGATGGTGGCTGTGCTTCTGAAGAAGCCTCGTGTGATGGGAACGTCGCTGCTACCACTAAATTGGGTATTCCACCATCAGGGATCTTTCGGATTCCTGATTTTGGGGAGTCAACATACCGTCCCTAATATGTTGATTTTTCTTATAAGGGAGTCGTCAGTTCGACTCCTCCCTTTCTTTCTAACCCCCACAAGTTCCTCAGAAGTAAGTTTTCATGTTCACGGTCGTTTTCTCCCATTTTACTAACTCTTCTGATTCTTTTTCCAGTATATCCGCCCCCTTTCACGTAGACCGCCCAGTTGCAGATTTCGCTGCTTTTTATGTGAAACTGCAGCTGCTCTTAGCCAACTTTGTCGCATGACCTCATGGCCCTTGTAAGTCCATGCTAGAGTGTTTCCTCATACAGCACGGTGCCACTTTGGTAAGTCCCCATGTCCTTTTTATCATGCTCTTCCAGCTAACTCTACTCTTCTCTATAGGAGAAAGCCTACACCTTTGAGTCCAAAATCCTGGCCTTGCAGGCCTTCGTTTGGTCTATTGTTTACACCTTAAACGCCTATCTCAGCAATGTTCTTCTGTAAACATCCCCAGAGAGCCATCGTTGGTCAGTGTGTGACCAACCACACTCTTCCTGAATCCTAACCGAAGCGGAGAAGGAGATCATGATGGCTGCCAAAGCGAGGGTGCATCGTTTAAACGTGTTCCCTTCTTATCTCTTTTATTAACATTTTTAATTTTCCAGATTCTAGATGTAAATTTTTCAGCCACCGAAGTAGCAAACATTTTCTACCCATCTCTCAATGGAGGTGAGTCAACTGAGGGCCGTGGCAATGTGCCACCAACTGCGGGGCCTGTCCCCGACAATCCTAGTCTCCCTGCTACTCGTTCCAGAGCAGCTAAAGGCAAAGGAAAGGCGGCTACTTTGACTCCTCCCCCCTCTACCTCCCAAAAGAGTGCCAAGAAAACACTCGAATCTGAAGACGATGAACTCAACCAACTAGAGACTTCTCCCAAGATCAAACCTGGCACTTCTAGCAGAAGTGGAAAAACTAATACCAGCAGAGGGAAGATGGATGGTTCCTGAGCTAAACCCAAGTGCCCCCCAGCTCCCCCTAAAGACAAAAAGGTTCGCTGGTACTCTCTTTAATTTACTTCAGAAGCTGACTTTAACCCGTTTTTCTTTAGCGAGCTCATTCCCCCTCTCCTGAGAGAACAGCTCCCAAGCCCAACAAGGTCTGTTCTCACTTCCAAAGCTCTTTTTCTTTCAGCTATGCTTATGCTTCAAGTTCAGAAGTCCAAGAAAGCCATCAACATCTCAGCCCCTCCCCCAGAGACATCTGGCATTCCAAAATGGGAAGATCCCCATCTGAAGCTTCCCAGAAAATAGCCAAAGGTAGGCCCCAGCCCATTTTCGTTTGTTTTTCGTGACTCAAGTTCTCTTTTACAGGGTCAAGAAGGTATGGTGGAGCTGGACCCCAACAACCTGGCAGACTCCAAGCCTCACATTCATGATGATGTGGATCCCAAGGTGTACAAAGGCACTGAAGGCCAGCCCTTCCACCTTTGGAAAGGTATTTCTTCCATACTTTTTCTCTTCTTATCCTTCCTTACTAACAGATCAATGGTAGATGTTTCCAGCACCATCGCCCTTCCAGGCAGCATTTGTGCCTCCATGCCCTCGTTGGCACATGGGGCTACTGCCATCCATTTCGTAAGTGTCTAATTCTTTACTCATAGTATGTTCTGCCTTCTCATACTGACTCTACCTACAGACTGGCCCTCACTCGAGGTCTCTTCCATGCACTGAATGCTACGAGAAGCCTCAGGAGTGCACTGGTCCATCCAGCGCCGCTTCCAAGTGCGATCGTTGCAGTTCTAAGCAACTCTCCTGCTCCAACAACCTCCCTGAGAACAGCCTCAATGCCTTCCTGGAAGTAGCAGCGCAGAACAGTATGACCAGTCAAACCAGTGGGTCTAATTCTGTCTTCTGAAGTCATAGGATACTAATTTTCATCACAGTGATCGAGCATCTACTGACTGAGATCGACTTCCACTGGGAGCAGATTTTCAACATTGACCAGGCTGTTCTTTGCCTGGAACATTTGAAGAAAAAGACCATTATGGCCCACAATATCGCTCAGGACACCCTGAAGGCTTCCTGTCAGGACCCCCAACGAATCATTCATCTTCTGAAGACCACTGATGCTACCTTCAAGATGACTCCTGCTCAAGTAGACATGCTCATCACATGTTTGGGGTGGGAGTCCATTGACTTCAGCGTCAAGGTTTCCCATACTTCCAAAGGTGATCCCATGGTTCGGAACTTGGTGGAGGGGCGCAAAACCGTGTTCCTAGCCCCTGATTCCATGGCAGTGGTTCCCAGGAAACCATTGTCAGATCCTGCCAACCTATTTTCTGCAGCTGTACGTCTTTTGGTTTATCTTTTCTTCAGAACTGACTCTTCATGTCTCTTGTTTTATAGAGGGATGCCCAGGTAGCAATGTCGTCCAATGCTGCTCATCATCAACCTGTCAACCTCAGCAGTGGAGTCGTCGTCGCCGAGCAGCCTGAGGCTCCCACAGACACTCCTCCTCCCAGTCCTTTCACCAATCCCGACACTTTCGTTGTCAGTCCGATGGATCCAGAGGTCTCTCTTTCTGAAGAAGGGGAAATCAGGGAGGTGCCTGCAGCAGAGGAGTCAGTCTAGGTCAGGCTCAGTCAGACTCATTGGTTGTGCCTTTGGGCCCTTTTTCATATTCATGGACGGACTTTATGTTTTTCATTTTGATGTATACAAACCCCCCCCCCCCCATATCTTTTTGCAGTATTATTCAAGTAGTTAGCCTACTTTGTTTTAATACTCTCTTGTAATATCAAAACAGTCCCCTCTTTCTCAAAGGGACTCAAAATATATTTGAGCCATTTTCACTACCAGTGTAAAGTGTGAAGTTAGTCCTCAAAACTCTAAGTTTTCCATAAGAATCTCATGCAGAAGGCCTTCTATAAGACTTTTGCATTTATCCCACATCAGAGCTTTCTGTGGAAGTTCTGAAGCTGGGTATTATTCTTCTGCCCCCCAAAGTATGTGTAGGATAAATTTCCATAACCCTACCCTTTCTGGGTCTAAACTATAATGCTTTATAATATACGCCTCTTTTACAGGTTTTCTCTTAGTTCAGAAGGCATGTCTCTTATCCTCCGAACCTATCAATTTGTTCTGAAGTGTACGTTCCTGTTTTTTCTGCAAGAGGGCTTCAGAATTAAGCTTACTTCTTCAGAAGGGGTCCATTTGCTTCTGGAGTTCAAAGAACTCCCTCAGATACATGATCCCACTTAGAAACATATTCTGAAGTGATTAAACTGTCTCAACTCAGTTCCAAAGACGAGGCTCGCCTTGAACTCGCATTCCAGCATTTTATTATTTCCAACTACAGTGAAAGTGGGCAGTACTTCCTGATTCTTCAAGATTCAGCACAATCCCTTCATTATTCTCCTGTTCACAATCCCAACCTGTGTGGGCCACTTGAGGATGAATTAGGATTATTCTACTGTTCTTTTCTCCAAACTGGACTACTCAGCCAGCAATCAGCCTCCATTCCCGGATGTGTAGAAGCCTAGATTGATTCCATAGTTAGGAATATCGCTTTTCCATCCCTCCATACTGCCAGCAACAATCGACTCCACTTCTTCAGGTTTAGGGCCAGTACAGCATGTCTGGTGTCTTCCAACCCATATGCCCTTGAAATAGAATCAGCCTGCAGGGGCCAGTTGCCATTCGCACTCCTTCTGTAGTTTACAATTCGGTATTCTGTAGCTGTTATCATGCCTCTAAATAAACTCTGCCAGCTTCCGAAGGTATTTAACCCCAAGAATAATTACTGCATCCTGTTCAGAAGATGAGTTGCCTTATTCTCAAAGCATACCAACAACTTATTCATCGTAATTTTATCTTCAGATCCTCTATTATCTCTTCTCATACTGGTCTAGGTGCAGTGTTCTACCGCAATTTTGACAAGGAACTTGAATGCCAAGAGTCCCCTCCAAAACACACCCTTATCCTTACTTGTGTGGGAGTCCCAGACCTAATTGAAGAAGCTCAATTGGGATTATTGTTTCAGCACTTCATACTATCCCATCTTAATCATCAGGGGCAGCATTTCATGTATTTCAATGATCCCGCTCAGCAGCCACTCTACCGATTCCCACATAATCAGCCTTTGAACTTCCATTTCCATACAGAGCTGTCACAGTTATATGAAGCCATGTGTGAAGTCGGACTCCTCAATTACTTTTACAGTCAAATTCCTGGTGCCATAGAGGCATGGATCAAAAGTGTTAACACCCTGACCAGAATCTCAGACACCCATTCCTTTGTTCACGACTGGTTTCACTTTTTTGAGTTCCACATGAATCTCGGAAGGCTTATTACTTCTTCAGAAGCAATTATTCCCATTCCTATGACTATGTAGCTCCTCTAGTTCCGGTGTCTTAGACAAATTCAACTGTACTCATGTAGCAAATCCAATTTGACTTCTAAAACACCTCATAATTTGCTTCCATCACCTAGAGCCCGAATAACAGCTTTAATTCTCCAAGCAGTTACTCACACATGTATTGAATCTGTCTCTGAAGGAAGCAAATTTACTTCCAAAGCCAAAATTGAATATTGCGATTGGTTCAGACTGGCACCTTGGCGAATCAGAGCTCTCAAATTTGTTCAGTCATGAATTATCACTCCACCAGTGCTTAAGTTCTCCTTAAGGCATCCCAGGTAATGAAACTCCGTCCTGTTACATCCTATTCCAAAAATCTGAAATCATAGGCCCTCTCCCCCAAAGCAAAAACAATTCAACATCCCTGTTGATCCTGAGGCATCAAATCCTTATGCTGGGCGAGAATCCTCCTTGATTTCTAATATTTTCCAGGTCATCGCATGCAAGTCAGCTAGATAGCCACAACACATATTTTCTCTTCAGTATGGCCATGGCTGCCTTCAGAACCCTACAAAAGGTCACCCTGAAGTCCTGGGTCCATACTGACACAGCTGTTCTATGAACCCAGTTGAAAACTGCCACACTTGTCTTCCTCATTCTCCAAAACTTTGTCTCAATGTCAGGACAAATCCCCCAAAAGTCTGCCATCAATGGGGGTCCAATCCTGCCATCCTCCTCAACACCACTCCAGTGGAATGTGCAAGTGGCAATGCAGGAGATGCTAGATCAGTTCACTTCCTCCCAGAGAGCCTTAACCACCCTCAGGGAAATGCCCAATCTAGCAAAAGGGGTTCTGAACTCCCTCTGCGACTACCTCATGCGTATCCTCACTCTTATCTTCTTTTCTCAACTAACTCTGTTGTCAGAGCAAGCACCTCAATGCCCAGCAGGTGGCCAACCATCCCAGCTTCATGAAGAACTTCCGCAGGATAGTCGACTTTATCGACCCAAAGGCCAAGGAGCTCAAATGCTCTGTTCCGGCATCCTTTCCAGCAGTACAGAAGTTCGCTGTGATGCTCCAACAAATCCTCAATGAGAATGAGGTAAAGAGTCAAGCTGCGCCTCCTCCAGAGAAGGGCAAGGGCTGATCCAAAACACCCATATGTTTCTACTTCTGAAGACTTTCCTCCCGTTCTGAAGTCGGTTTCCCTCCTTCAGAAGTCCAAAACCATCGTTCCTTCCAGCGACGAGGAGTCGGACGGGGAATCAGTCCAAATAGTCGAGGCAGACATCACTGTACGTCTCTCTCCCTTATTCAACTGTCAAGTGAGTAGACAGGTCTCATATTTTAGATGGGGGGACAAACCCAACAATGACTCCTGCACCCTCCAGAGTTCAGTCCATGCTCCCATTGCCATGGAAGCAGTCGAGAAGCACGGTACTAAACGTAGGGCTCCAGTACATTCTTCTCATCTTTGTCAATACCTAGTCCTGAAGTTAAGCTTTTGCTTTTCAGACCTGCAAGAGTACTCATGCCTCCACTGTAAGCATTCCTTATGCTGAGGTCCCAGGAATGGATACCTCTTCTTGTGCTTATATTTGGGCAATGCTAATTCTCTTGAAGGCTGCTAACAATGCCAACTCCTCTGGTACCATCAAGAAGGTCAGAATTGAGACGGCTATCTCCAACATGCAGGAAGAGTCTGCTGGTAAGCATTACCCACTTCTGACATTTCAGAATTACTGTCCTGACCCACTTGAGTACAGCCAAAGTGACCCAACGTTTGTTGGACTCACAACAGATCTCTAGGCTGACCTCTCTGGTTCCATTCTTTCCTTTGGAATTCTTGGAAGGGCCCTACCTTGTCAGCATCAGCAACTTCCTCCGTTCTGAACTGAGCACTTTATCTCACGCTGTGAAGTATTGTTCCAAGCAGTATGAGTTTGTGCACAGCCAGCTCAAAGAAGTCAACCGAACCCAGCTCTCCAAGATGGCCATTTCTGATGCTCCCACCAACCCTGGTAACGGTAATGAGATGCCAGTCTCCAGTTTCCGAGGGTTCTGCTCAACCTCAGAACAAATCCTTAATCGACATGGAGTAAGTCTCCCTCTCCAAGGACTGTCTGGATTTATGTGGAGTACCCTTTCTTATTGTTAGGTAGACTTAGAATAGCCCTTTGTATTCTTATCCTGAAAGGTTACTAATGTCATCCCTCCACTTCTTCTTGTGTAGTTCTGAACACTGTAAATCATCTTCACCTGACGTTCTAAGTCCTCCTCTCTGAAAATGAACCAGTGTCACTGGTTCTGAAGTCCTAGGACCTCACTAAATTTGAATATATTTATTTTTCTAAAGGATTTTTCTGCTTCTGAAGCTTGACATTGGACTCCCTGTCAAATTAAGTCGTAAACTATAATTTATCTGGTGGATCCTTATTCTGCTTCAGGTCCCTCTCCATGTCCCAAATTTCACCGTCCATTTTCTTAAGCAGCAGGCGTATTTCCTCTGCATACTCCTTTAGCTCCATTATAGACTGATGAAGATGTGTTTGGTAGAGGAAAATGTTGGTGCCATTTGGCAACATGATTCAGAGGCTCGTAATTCTCAGAACCCATGCACCCCTCTCCACCTAAGTCCTCCTGAACGTTACAGAGTGAGGTTTCTCACCTAACTCCTGCAGTTCAGGTGTATCAGTCTTATTAACCTGTTCTATGCAGAACGTAGGTACTTCTGTATGTATAGATTCAGTCATTCTTGAGGCAACCCCTTTGATAGCCATCTCTATCCTTAGTAACAAAGACTCGAGCCATTGAATGTACTCTACTTTGTCTGAGACCTTGGACAAGCTTGGGGGAGATAAAATCTCCCCCAAAGCAAAAGAAAGTTTCTCATCCTCTAACAATGTGTCTGAAGAACCCTTGCTCCTCTTAGCAAGTTCCACATTCACAAGATCCACCTCTGTTGTGGGTCTTAAGTGATACCTGGAACTCTCTCTAGTCCACATTGCACAAGTACCTCCTTCTGAACCTCTTAATTTATCTTCAGAAGCCTCATCCTCATCGTCCTCGAAGTTCAGAACCTCATCATCTTTTAGATGTTCAAAGCTCCCTACCTTGTGATCTGTGTTTAGGTTTGGAAGCGTTGAGAAGGCAAAGTCAGTCCCATGTTCCAGGGGCTCATCCTTGTCCTCCATTAACTCCTCCAGCCTCTCTTTAGAAATATCAATTAATTCATGAATATTTCCTAGTAACTCAATAGGCTTGTATCTCGCAACATGCGGCAGAAGTCTAAAGGCTGCAACCTTCTCCTTCAGAACCATACCATCTATTTGGGCTAGGATGCATGACCCCCTTTTGGTCCTTTGTATAACGACTATAGGTCCCATATATCTTGGATACATCTTCCTATCTAGATTAGTTTCTATAGCCATATTCCTAACTTGTACCAATGTTCCAGGTGTGAAGTTGAAATTACAGATTCTATTCCTGTGATGTTTCTCAAACTGCCATAGTGCTCTCCTCTTGTTGCTATCTACCCTTTCTATCATCTGCTCTACATGAGTGCGATGTTTCACAAGAGCCATAGCTCGAAAGCCAATGAGCTCCTCAAGTGACCATATTCTGTCTGGGGTTTTCACAAGCCAAGTGGATTCTACTATATCCAGCAGTAGAATAGGTTCAGCACTGGTAACTAAGAAGTAGGGTGAACATCCTAAACTTTTCTGGTTAGTTATTCTGTCAGCCCAAAGGACGGATTTCAAAAACCACCACCACCTCTTCAGATCACCCCCGGTGGCTTTAACTAAAGCTTCCCAGATATCAAAGTGCGTGCATTTGATCTTCCCATTGGCCTGGGAGTTGTATGGAGAGATCCTGATCCCTTTGATTCCGTACTTTTCCTCGAGCCAATTCAGAACTAGCTTCATCTGTGGAGCATTGTCTGAGACGAGTTCCTCTGGACATCCCCAACAAGTGATAATGTCCTCAAACACCCATTCTCCAATTGCCCAAGCCGTCTCACGCTTTAGCGCCTGTGCCTCCGGCCAATTGCTAAGTGCACAACGCCTGTGAATAACATTCTGACAACTGTTACTAGCTGGTGACAATTTCATAACATCTATATGAACCTTCTGAAACAATGACGGAGTGTAGGTCAAGATTGGTGGCATCTTCAGAAGTGTTAATTGCTGTTCCTGACACACTGTACATGAACGAGTAAACCAATCAATGTCTTCTTCCATCCCAGGCCACCAAAATCTTTTTTCTAACAGAGCCTTAGTAGCATACAAGCCCTTATGGCCTAGATGGTCATGTGCCACAGTAATCATACACACTCTCTTATTCCTTGGAACCACTAATGCATGAATCCTGGCTTCATCAAGGTTCAGTTTATACAAGCACCCTGCCTTAGACAGGAAAAACTGACTGCACTTGTCTATGAAACGTTGCTTTTGGGACTTCTGAAGGTTCGCAAAAGCTTCAGAACTAGGATCTCTTAAGTATCTCTCAATTTTATCCAGGTCCTGATCAGATTGCCTCAGATAAGCTGACCTATGATCTTCAGAATACGGATTTTCTTTTGACCAAGACTCGTCTAGATCTGGAGGTAACATCAACACTTGAGCATAGGAAGCATAGGTATTCTCAGTCCTTCTGTGAAGGATGTGGTTCTGCTCCTGCTCAATCCTTGTTCCCTTGGACGTGTCTTGTAATTCTTGCTTGAAGTCATCTTCAGAAGCTGCTAACTTACTCAGGTAGTGTCCCCTCATGTCGATAATGTCTTTGAAATTGTCAAAAGCGTATGGAGTTTGGGCTTCTCCCTCTCCTATTCTGAATCTGACAGGTTGACCGTCATCTTCGTCATCAGGATACTCCTCATCCACTTTGCCTCTTTCCATAGCCATACCTCCAGGAGGGGGTTGAGACAAACCATCCAGTCCATGCAGCATTCCTTTGATGTGAACCAGCTCAAAATGGAACTTCCGAATCTCCTCAATCCACCAATTAATAGTAGCATTTGGTCCATAACTCAGGTTGTCTAACATACCCTTTATGTAACTCACATCCATCTCAACTATTAAGTTTCTGAACCCAATAGTCTTGTAGGCTGTGGCCTCCAAAGCTAATTTAAGTCCATACAACTCTCTTTTAGGTTGAGAAAAACGTGCCTCACACTCATTCAGAGGAATAGACCCGAAAACAACAAAGAATTTCCATTTGGGATCCACTGGATCCCTTTGATATAAGTAAATACATCTTCAAAAATGCCTGGGGGTATCAGGATATTCTTTTCCACCCACAGCATATGGGGTAAGACAGGGAACTTTACTGGCGGGAAGAAGTCAGTTCTGAAGGTCCCTCCTTCTTCCGGACACCAAGCAAAGGCTTCATTCTGCTTCTGAAGCATGTAATGCATTAACTTCCTTTCCTCTGGCCACAAAAAGCCTTCGGGATGATTCTTATCGATGATCTCTTTTCTTTCTTGAGTGTATCTGCCTTCAGGTTCAAATTCCAGAGGGTAGGCAGTTAATTCTGGCATTCCTTCTAGAGGATCTCCAGTGATCTTCCTTTCCACCCTAAACTCCTCAGGAAGGGTTGCCTTGATGGGCTTCACCTTCAGAGCCACCAGTTTGTACTTCCCAAAGACAGATTTGATTGATTCAGCATCTATTTGAGTCATCGAATAGCACATGAGTACCTCAGCAACAGCCTCAGGCAGTTTCCCATCTTTTGAAGCATCCTCAAAGGATTTAAGGAATTGCGCTAAGTTCCTCACCTCCGCTCTGTTACTAGGGTGGTTGAACCATCCTTTCACTAACATCTCATAAAGCTCAGCCCCAGAATTCATTTTCTGAAGCTTCTGATGGAATTCAGAACTGAATCCATAAATAGACTTGAGATTTTCTGCTGTAATTATATATATTAGTTTTAAGACCCTCCCCAAATTTCTGATCTCTTCAAGTGAGTCAGAAACTAGATTGGGTGGCCGGTCAACGACTGAACGTCTTTTTCTCCTCCTGGCCAACTGAGCTATGATGATCTTAGCCAGTTCAGAAGTGAAGCCAGTCTTAGTTGGGTCAGCCCTAAGTTTTTCCTCAAAGTCTAATAATAATTCATTCTGTCCATATTCAGAAATGAAATCTAGGATGTCCATAAGCTTTCTCCAAGCTCCAAGTTGTTTAATTTGAAACCTCTGAATTCTCTCATGCTCCGATAGTTTTTGTTCATCAGTTTTCTTTACTTCCGAAGGGCTATTCCATTCTTCTGCAGTATTTCTAACTTCTTCAGTTGTCAAGTTGTATACTGCCGAACCTCCTTTCTCACTAGGTAAGTCTGTGGGAAGTAGCTCCTCATGCCACAAACTATAGACTGGTTGTCCATCCTTCATTTGATTCTGAAGGTATGTATCCATAACCTGTCTAGCTTCAGCACTGCCAAAGTCTTGAACTGAGGCTACGGCATATGCTTCTGCTAACTCTCTTGAATTAAATTTCTGATTTCTAAGCCATGAGAGCCTATCTATTTGAACTCGCCCATTTTCATCCATTTCTAAAGTTATGGCCACCTCTCCCTGATCCGGAATCAGTTCATCAAGGTTTATTGAAAATTTGGCATCTCCTCTAAAGAGGTGCTAACCGTATGAGATGCTTCCTTTCCTTCCTTCTGCTTCTTCAGAAGCGTTTAGAGGAGGAGGACACTCGACTGTCCTTAAGGTAGATTCCCCACCTCTCGGTCTGATCTTCTTTCCTTCTCCTC
Source organism: Marasmius fiardii PR-910 (assembly GCA_014904975.1). Classification (NCBI taxonomy): domain Eukaryota; kingdom Fungi; phylum Basidiomycota; class Agaricomycetes; order Agaricales; family Marasmiaceae; genus Marasmius; species Marasmius fiardii. The sequence continues at coordinate 380,828 of MU127821.1, forward strand.
TAGGGTAAGTTCCAACTGTGGCCCTATGCATCATATTAGGGCATCTCAAAGTAAGCTCCTGGTAACCATCTGCATAGTTCTGAATAGTAGATTCAGTTAATACATCCAATGGTCATCCCAAAAGTACCCAGTACAGGGCACTGTCCAATACATGAACTTGTAGGTAAATGGTTAAGTCCCCAAAAGTGAAAGGCACATTCCTGGCCAATCCTCTTGTCTTCTTAAGCACTCCATTTGCACTTTGCATGTGTATAACTGTGTCTGGATCCCAATGAAGACCCACACCTACAGCTACAGCTAAGTCCATTGCTACAATTTGTGAACCTCCGTCCAGAATTGATTCAACCTCTTGGCCCAAGTTATTCACCACTGGATACACTGATCTTAGTGAATCTGCAGGACTAGCCACTATCGTTATCTTCCTCTGTTCTTCAGGAGACAAATCTTGTTTATAGGCCTCGACTATGTCGCGGTGAACTATGGACCCTGCAGGTAGACCATCCATAGCAATCTTCAGAACCTGAAACGCACTTTCTTTGATCGACAAGTCATCCACGTACATCACAGAGTCAGAGAAAGTAACACCTTCCCCGTCCAAATTCACTACTTCGGCGGTCTCAGCCCACATATCAACCAAGAAGCTCTTCAGAGGGGGCTTTCGCCCATTCATACCTCTGAGCCGCCTCATAACAATCTTTCTGACACTCGGGGAGACCCACAAAAGCTTCCCAGTTGGGAGCGTCGTTGGACTGTTCATGATTAAATCCACAATTTCCTCATCCATATCAAAAGTTTCCTCTCAATTGGACTCAGATGCTTCAGAAGTCATTCAGACCCCACGTTTGTGTGGTCCCTTCTTCAACTTTTGTGCCTCAGTGCTGGGTGACACATTTCTCATGGCCCCAGCAATTTCACTAATAGCAATTGCCCTATCCCATGGAATAGGGGGTCTAGGTACTGGAGGTACCAAATCAAAAGGTCATTTCACAACTGCAGACAGTGTATCCTCCAGAGTCGCGTCCTTACCAACTCTGGACTTTTCTACAGTAGGTTCAAATGATGTTACAACTTCTTCCAAAGTATGGGTATCAAGTTCAGAACTAAGTCCTGAATTATGTTTTACACTCACCCTGTCATTATGTCTATGCGGGGTTTTATACATATCTCTGTTTTTCTCTTTTTGTATTTTCTCATCCCAAAGGATGTCTTTTATTCTTCAAACCGCAACCTCCGGAGCAGTTAAGTGTTTCAGAATAAAGTTTGACTGCTCCTTCCTCAGTCTTTCTAGTTTTTTGACTCCTTAGATTGCTTCTTAGCTTCATGCTTAGCATTAATAGACATCCGCATGATATTATCTAGGAGATTAGCATCTTCGTCCCCAAGGAAGATATCATCACTCGATGCCTCCAGACTATTCCCCTGATAGAAGGACTCAGTAGGAGGTTCTGCCATTAGGTACATAGCAGAGGAAGGATCACTACCACCAGCTTCAGAAGGTCCGTCCCAGTTGGCTTCTCGAGCAATTCTTTCAATCTTGGAATACTGAGGGTCAGGATCTCCTTCCTTCTGGTAAGGCATAGGAGTTCCATCCTTCAGAACCCATCAGCCTGACTTGGGATCGATCTTGATCCAGCCCTGTTTTATATACTCTTTCTGCCAGTCACACTCAGTCAAGATATGTCCCTGACTGTTGCACATATAGCAGTTCCTCCCATTCTAGTAGGAGGTGCTGAACCCATCCGAGACAAAGAACTTGACAGCCTAGGACCCACAGACTGTGCAAAGCTCTGCAATGGCCCTGTCGATTGGGTAGGTTGTATCCTTGACTGAATAATCATTGCTTTCACTTCTGCAAAACTATTCACCATCTTCTGCTCAGTCTAATCCAGCTGAGAATTATACTGGGCTATGCTCTCTTGTAAACCCCAAATTTGAGTATCATGACCATCTATCGTACTTTTTACATGCATGGTCTCAAATTTGATGTTTGGGTTCTCTGCCCATATTTTTGCAGCTTCAGAAGCAGAAGCAACCGAGGATATTAGTCCTACTGAACCCTTAGGAGGTTCCTCAAACTGTACCCTTTGCTTACTTCCAGATTCTGAACTACTACTGGATGGCCTCCAACTATGATCAAGTAATGATCGAGAGTTTTTCATCAACCTGTACATATAGGTTCCTCTAGTTCCCAACTTCACCGTGACTTCCACCTGTTCCATAACTTCTTCGAGAAGCCATGGATCCTGCCTCCATTGCTCTTTCATAGTCACATCCTCATTTTCTAACTTAGCAGCCAACTTCAGCTGCAAGCTATGGAGGATCTTTTCAATCATTCTATCTGAAAACGTGGACAGATAGAACTCCACCAGGGAATGGTTTGACAATAAAGCCGGGGGTTTCTGAAGCTTTTCAGCTTCACTCTTAAACTCCCTTTAGTACTTGTTGAATTTGCCATCAGAAGTATCGTTATCAATTTCTTGATGTATCTTCATGATCTTCTTAAGCTTACTCAAACTTCCAAACTTAATGTCTACATCCCACTGTTCAAAAACTTCCTCTTTGAATCTTTCCCAACTCTGTCCTTTGACAGACTTCAGAACTTCGACATCTCTTTGTAACACGTAGGTCATACTCTGAAGAGCCAGATAAATCTTGGCCTCTCCAGAAACAACTCCCTTAACACGAAACATGTTCTCCATGTCGTCCATAAAGCCTTGCCAATCTTCAGAAGAATGGGCTTCAAATCCATGAGGATACCTAACATGTTTTCTTTTATCCAAGGATACTTCTGCATCCTGTTCAGGCATCAGATCTCTCCAACTTTCTCAGAATTCATGGGTTGGATCATGTGCCACAGCAGATCCTCCAATGTTATTCACCATTGTGTCAACTGTGGGAGGTAATCTAATCACTCTAATCAGCATGTGTTTGAAAGTAGTTTCCAGAAGATGCTTTAGAGCTTTCTTTCTTCTTCGTGAAGTTCAGTGATCAAACTTCTCAGTTGACACTGCTCAAAAGTACGTTCTAGACATTCTCTTTGCAGAGCCTGGTATTCTTCACTTGTGTCTTGGGTTGGCAAGCAAAAAGGGTGTTCAAAATCAAATGAAGAACGAGGAGGACTTGCGCTCTCCAGGTTCCTAACTGATTCCTGAGTTAGGGTTTTATCTCCTGACGTTGGGGTCTTTTTAGATCTAGGTTTGGGCAGCAGATTTATATCCTGCTGCTCAAAACCAGCGTCTTGTGAATTTCGTGTCTTCCTAGGCACAATTTTAACAAGCACAACACTGAAACTCTTTTGGGTTCAACTTCTGAAGGTTCAGAAGTCAACAAAAGGTGCACAAAAGGAATATCAGAACAAGTATAAAATCGAAAAACCAAGTTCATCTTAGTTCTGACTTATATCACTTTGCTCAGATGTTAACTAGAACCACCCCCTCATGGTGGGCTCCAGATAAAATGTCTAAGATGGGGGTAAGGGTGAAGTGTGTGATATATAAGTGCTAGCGCCATATAGTACTACAGTGAGAATTCTAAAAACTATAAAAAACACCAAACAAATCACTCTTGAGGTCTAGCATGTGTTATGCAAGAGCTGGTTCGACGTTGATCGAAGGTTCCACCAGTAGCTAACTCAAGAACAAAATATCAAGTGTGGAACTGGGTCTTGGATGACTTTCAGATCCTATACTACACTCTGAAGGGATTCAGAAGCAGAGGGAAACACTCTAAATAGATAGGTAGTTGGTTGGGTGTAAGTAGCAGCAACCAGAGATGCACCAATCGCAACTCAGGTACTTCAGACTCACAAAGAACAACTTCAGAAGGTTGACAGGCCCAGCGGCTAAGTCAAACACGACTTCAGAAGTCCAACAGAACAGTTCAGAACAGGCAGACAGACAGACAGACAGACAGTGAGCTTGGTCCCCAATGGACTTCCACTCCAGACAGACAGACAGTTGCTTCATCCCAGCGGACTTAGCAGACAGTTCAGCAGTGCAGACAGTCAGACAGTTCAGTAAACAGTCAGGTGCAGTCAAAATCTACTAAGTCGGTTAAGACTGGTCTCGTTCTATTCTTGTGTCTCTCTCTATAGAAGTTCCCTGCTTACTACTGCCCTCGTGGTACAGCAGCAAGACTGGGTGGATAACTTGGAGCTTTCCTGATGAAAACCCCAGCCCTTATATACTGTCTACCTAATTATTATACCTGAATCTGTATCTAAACATATATCTGTCCATATCGATAGTCATCTAGTCCAAATCAGTACCTAACTAAGATTAACAGAGAGAGTTTTGACATTATTCTCTGCTGTTTTTCCTGGAAGTTGGATGTAGAAATTAATATCCTCCTTCTCGATCATTCAGCATTTGTTATTCCTGTTTCCAGGATGGTCCCCTGGGTTCTATACAGTTCCGAAGCAGGTTGTTCTTTCACTCCAGACCCTATATGCTCCCGCACAGATGGTTCAATCCCATCCTCAATTCTGAACCTCTGACTAAAGTCTGAAGTTCCTCATTCATCCCCACGGTTGTGAGTCTGTTCTCTACTATTATACTACCGTCCTTCCTACTCCAGAAGACAATTCAAGTGTTCAGAAGTAGATGGTAGACCTGACAACTGATCAGGTAGGTCATAGGTATCCACACCCTCAGTTGGGATATACTCCTATAATTCCAAAGTCAATCAGCTTCCGTTAGGGTGGCAGGTAAGTCAGTCTAGGCGATTCTTCCTTTCCTTTCGATACTAGTTCAGAACTTTCATTCTGTATTCAACACCTCCTAAGTAGCCTTCCTTGAAATACTTCGGTACAAGTTTCCAGCCACCGTATCGGTGTTCTCCATGTTCTAATCAGCGGCATCTACTACCCGACTGATTTCTAAGCTCCAGTAGACTGGTGCTGAAGGTCGGATCCTAGCTCCAAAACTCAGGTCCAAGGTCTGCTGGCCAGGCACCTGCAGTAGTCATTTCGGATGTCCTCTGGAGTGGCTTCTGCCTCTTCCCTCATGATTCCGAAGTGGTCTTTGCCATCTTCCTAAGTTCAGAAGTCGTCGTTATTCGCATTAAGTCCATTCAGAACTTCCCACTCTCTTTAGCAGTAGTTTTATCTTGTCGTTACTACCCTTGGTATGGTTCTACACGCTTCCATAGCTATCCTGTGTGCATCACCAATGATAGCGTGGGCTCAGAAGGCTTCCTACATGTTTCGGAAGTTGTTAACCCTCCGTCCTGTGGAATCCCATACTACCGTGTTTACTTCTGAACACGTGTAACATGTTTCCGAAGGTGAGTCCTTTTACTAGCAGCTCGGGCCTCACTCTAGTACTTTAATATTCCTTGGTTCTCGTAACAATAATAGGTTATTATTACTCCAAAACTGCCAAAATGTAGAGAAATAGGTAAATTCTCTAAAACAGCTGCAACATCGGTATCTGATTCAGACACCTCCCAAGCTCCTGCAATATGCTTGGGTGGGTTTAGAATAGTATAGTCCTCAAACTCTGAGTCAGCATTGTAGGATTTGTCTCTCATGAATCCCGTACACTCAAGCTCACTCTCACTCTCATATTGCGAACCATAATATGAGTCGGGTGAGTGTGTTTCATCCTCAGAGTCAGTTAAAACTGATTCTAAGCTGCTATGTTAGGCCCAAACATTCTCATCTCCATTGTAATCACTGTGAGAGTCAACATTTGCAGACGCTGAATGTCCTTCATCAACTTCAACTATATGGCAAAGGTGAGTCTGGCTGTCCTCGTCAGTCATCCTGAACATCTGTCCAGGTTTAGGTATGCCATTCTGCTTATTAGCAGATTTTTTAGTTTGCACAAAATTGGTTTTCACAAAAGTACAGTTCTTATTGTCATTTCTATTGAAGTATTGTCTGTTTCTATCCTTGCACAATAGTCTAGGTGGGTGGCTTGGTGGGTGGCTGTCCCAGCATGGAGGTGATTGTGGTGTCACCTTGTAACACCAATTCTCAACAATCTGGAGACAGCTAGGTGAGCCATCTCGCTGCTTATCGTATCTAGATGTGTTCTGATTATTCTTACACTCCTTGGACCAAGAGCATGATCGCATATGGCATATCCATTCTAATTTGTTACAGGCTTCCAGATAATATTCATGAGCCTTTCTCACTCTGCTCAAGTGAGATTGCTGTCTCCATAATAGTCTGTAGAGACGATCTTTCAGCCATAACTCCATGTATCCAAGTTATATCATTGGCCATACTAGTAGGGAGTAATAAATATAATCTTCATTTGAAGTTATACAAGTCTGGTGGTGTAGGTAATTTCTTAGTGTGCTTCTTGAGTGTACTGAATAACCCTTCCACACCATGAGACTTGGCATAGGTAACTGCTTTATACTGATCCACTACTCTGGTGAGTGAAGCCTCGTGTATGAATCTGTGGTATAGTCCTGCAACAACCTGCATGAACGTCCAACAACCTTTCAATGGGTCATTGGAATCAAAATCATCCGGTATTCTCTCAACAACATCAACGTAATAGTGACAAGCTGAGGATTTGAGGAACACTGCAAGAGCATTAGTCCTTTGCATATCAACGGAGGTGAGTACATAGGCATTCTTAGTTCAACTCCATCTCACAGGAGGTCCATATAAATCAGTGGTGTTCAACCAACAAACTAAGTCCTGCACAAAGGTGTCAAAATAAGTCAAATTGTCTTCTCCACCATAATTTCCAGGTTTAGGCAACAATTGGAGCAAGGTTTTCTGTATTCCATTGTTTCCCTTGAGGGGCTTACAATAAAGGTACATAGTTATCAATTCTTCAAAACCTTTAAAGACAACTTTCAGCATTTCGTCCTCAGATTGAGGTGTAGGGTCATAAGTCCAAATTCTTTTCTGAAGCATTTCAGGATCTTCCGAGGGGTAGCGGAGTCGATTATTGCCTCCCTCAGGAGTCACAGCATTCTCGTCCATTTCAGACATCCGGATCATCGCTCGGAGGTGGTTCATCACCACCACCGCCACCAGCGTGGGCAAAATTATTATTCCCAGAGCCCTGACCATTTGGTGAGTTGTTGGGTTGGCGGTTAGACTCCATTTCGGACCCCGGCTCAGGAACTCGAAGGCCCTTTCGGGATTATCCTTCAACACCAGTACCCCATGGGAACCGACGAAAACGGTTTGATTGGCGTCAATGCAGCGATCCTATCTGCCGCAAAACAAGTTCGGCCCAGTAACGTCAAGGTCATTCCAGTTGTTGTCTGGATACACGAAGAAAGGATCTACGCATATAAAGGAAGTTTGATCGACGCAAGTGTGTATCCCTTCACCCGCCATCATGTGGACATCTGCCTTCACCGCGCGGATGACAGCACCTACGAAGCAGTAGCTTGGCTTGGAGATGTGGAGGATGTCCCCTTTTATAGCTGGGATTTCAAGGAGAATTCCATGAGGTGGTCCTCCGAAGAAGAGGAAATCAACCATACCGGAAACGAGTCCGATGGAACTTGGGAGACTTCCTTATACCTGGCATACGCAATTGTGGTGATGTGAATCGAGTTTCCATTTTGTTAGAAAAAGAAACGCTCGTTGAGATTTAAATGTACGTATATAAACATTGTAGAACGGTGTAAAGTGTCCATTCTTTAGTCTTTGAACAATCCACACATCTATGCTTCAAGTTATTTTAGCGAGTGACTGAGAAGACTTAAAAAGGAAAAGGACGTACCGATTGAGGGAGTCAAAGTGAAC
>MU127822.1:5358-16407 GCA_014904975.1 Marasmius fiardii PR-910
GTAACCTTCGACAAGCCTCACCCCTTGCACTCTTCTTTTTCTTCTGGACCGATCAGAGGAGATTATTAGTGCTTCGCCGATTCAGCCTATATTCTCATATCCGACGTACCAGTCTCATTAACGAGATTGGGCAACACCAAAATCAGTACATGATGTTCATGGATTTTTAGAATTCGCCAACTTCTACCAATGCTTCATCCGGGATTTCTCAAGGATTGCATGCCCGCTCAACGACTTAACATGCAAGGATGTCTGGTTCAAGTGGGGAACTCAGCAACAGGCAGCATTTGAACAACTACGGACAGTGTTCATCTCAGCGCCTATCCTTGCTCTGTGGGACCCAGATAAACCGACTTGGATAGAGGTCGACACTTCTGGTTATGCTACAGGGGGAGCCCTTATGCAGCAGCAGGAGGACAGTACATGGCACCCGGTGGCATATCGCTCAGCTTCAATGCAACCAGCAGAGAGGAATTACCAGATCTACGACAGGGAAATGTTGGCAATCATAGAGGCCCTGAAGGACTGGCGCTACTTCCTAGAGGGCCTCCATGAGGAGTTTGAAATTGTCTCTGATCATAGCAACTTGAAATACTGGCGAACTGCACAGGATCTCACCCGACGCCAAGCTTGCTGGTCCCTCTACCTATCCAGGTTCAACTTCCAGCTGATTCATCGTGCAGGGAAAAGTAACACTCAGGCTGATGCACTATCATGGATGCCACATCACCGTGTCCAAGATCATGAGGACAACCGACAACAGGTCATACTTTTGCCAGACTGGTTTCACAAGATAGCCGCATTCACCCTGGTCAACCCACTGGAGGAATGGATTCATTGAGCATCAGAGAAAGAAGCGGAAGTACTAGAAGGGCTGAAGAAGTTGAAGGAGGGAGGTTTGAAGAGACTAGCGAACGGATTACCAGAATGGGAGGAGGATAACGGTTTGGTCTACCATCACGGCAAAGTCTACATACCCCCAGACAAGGAGTTGCGACGAGACATGCTTCGGCAGTGTCACGATTCCCCATCAGCAGGGCACCCAGGACTCCACATGACTTATGACTTGGTTACATCTTACTTCTGGTGGCCAACAATATGGTCATTCACCAAGAAGTATGTGGAGGGGTGTGACACCTGTGCACAAAAGAAGCTACAGCAACATCCACAGGCAGTAACTCATCCGCTGGACATACCAACGGGAATTTGGGAAGAGGTAGGGGTAGATCTGATCACCCAGTTGCCGAAGTCAGATGGATATGACGCCATCTTGGTTTGTACAGACTTGTTCAGCAAGCAGATTCATGCCCTTCCCTGCATGACCAGCATCACTGCAGAAGAGGTAGCAGACCTCTATTCCCGAGAGATCTTCTGACTTCATGGACTACCACTATGCTTTGTATCCGACCGAGGCCCCCAGTTCACAGCAATGGTTATGAGAAAGCTCCTTAAGTGACTGGGTATCAAGAGCAACTTAACGTCTGGATACCACCCACAAGCAAACGGACAGACAGAGCGGGCCAACCAAGAGGTGGAAAAGTACCTTCGACTGTATGTGGGGAGGAGGCAGACAGACTGGGCAAAACACCTGCCAATGGCAGAGTTTGTTATCAACTCTAAGACCCACTCCACACACGATCTCTCTCCATTCAAGGCAGTATATAGATACCAACCTCTCTTCAACATTCCGGTGGGACAACATACAGGATGGAGGGACATAGATGAATGAATAGAGGTGTTGAAGGAGCTGCAAAAGGACACTAGGGCAGCGTTGGAGGCAGTGAAGAAGGAACAGAAAGCGGCATATGAGAGGGGGAAGAAGGGAACTCACATGTTCAAGGTTGGGGAATACATATGGTTGGACGCCAAAGACATCGACCTGAAGACACCAAGTTGCAAGCTTTCAGATCGACAGCTAGGACCGTTTGAAGTACTGGAACGCGTAGGAGAGCTGGACTACCGTTTGAAGCTCCCTTGGGGATGACATCGAATCTATCCAGTCTTTCATGTCGACAAGCTGTCCCCTTGGTGAGGCAACGAGATTAATGGAGAACGACCATCACAACCTGGACCAATAGAACTAGAGGAGGATGGAGCAGTAGGGGAGTATGACGTGGAGAAAATTCTCAATAGTAGGATTCACCAAGGAAAGTTACAGTATGAGGTAAAGTGGGAAGGCTGGGATGAAGGACACATCTCCTGGGAACCAGCAGAAAATGTGAAGAATGCTCAGGAACTAGTGGAGGAGTTCCATGCAGAACATCTGGACACAGTGGGGGAGTCAGATATACCGATGCCAAAGAAGAAAAAGAAAAAGTCAAAGCAATAACCATCGAGGACGATGGTCTTAGAAGGGGGGTAATGTCACAAAGTGTGTACTACTCTTATTTTCCTATGGTCTCTTTTCCTTTCTCCATGATACACAATACTATCCTTGTTTCATCTCTTGAGTCTATTTTCATTCCATTGCTTTCCATCACCTTCCACTATGTTCTATCCGTTTCCGCATGATACCAGGTCACAACATCATAGGTCACATGCCAGGTAGTATATATAGGACGACTTGTCACCTAGTCCCCCATCTTGACCTCTTTGTCATTGGGACTAGGTGCATATTTGTACTCTGTAGGATACTGGGCTGTATTGATCATCTTTGTCATTGGGACTAGTTACTGACTGTCGAGCCTCTGCTCCAGTCTTTGTGTGTTCACTACCGGCGCTTCACCACACCCTGGTATTCGTGATATATATCTCTGGGGCTCTATTCTGAAAGTCCTGTACCTGCTATATAGGCAAGGGACAATGTCTATACTTTCAGAGAGTTACGATTCTGGATCCACAAGTGTCCACATGCCACTTTCAGAGTTAACTGAGAGGGTTCCTCATGTGCTCCACTTGGGTGAGTCATCATATGAAGCCAATTAGGTTCATCCAATTATGCATCAGGTTTAACTGCTTCCACAGCTGTGTCGGACCAGTTCTAGGTCATCATATCAGCCAATGGTTCAGTCATATATGGTATTCAGAATTGTTCCCATTACCAAGTTCAAATCCCCTTGGTCACAGGTCTGTATATGGTAGATTTAATTGTTCCTTAAGTCATATAACCTTATAGAAAGTCTACCCAGGTTTGTAGCTTGTTCTATAATGGCACACTAACTCTTAGACAGCGTATAGAAGGTCCTACCTGTTTCAGACCATCCTATAGCTTTTAGTCTGGGAGAGTAATCATCTTATATACCCACAAACTATGATAGCATTTGAAGCCTACCAGTAGTCTGTAGATATTAGATGCTTTATATAACAGAGTACTGCTTTAACTGGCTGCTCAGGGCTCACACCAGTTCTTATATAGCTATGTTCTCTTTGTCTCATATTCAGGATGTGGCAAATTCAGTTTATTTTGGGTACTTAGTGTTACTGTCATTATACCGCGATAGTCTCTGGAACTTCAGAAGTTGCTTCAGATCTCCCTGTTCACTGTCCCGTTGTCAAGTAGTCGACTTCCTACTTGCTCATTGTTCCTATTCCCCTTCCCTTCCATCTTGCTCTTGATTGACTTCAGCACCAGTTGGCATGGAAAACAAATGTTCCCGCCACTTCTGCAGATGTGCAGGCTTCCTACAGTTTTCAGAAGTATGCCCTGGCTCTCTCTTGTTCATAGTATATTATTTATCATGAATATAGTGGACTCTAGTTGTGCCTAGTTTTTTACTAGCAGATTGAGCCTCTCTCTAGTACTCAATTTCCTTACTTCTGCAGAAGTTATGTAAAATTGCTTAAACTGTGTAATCCACATAGCAGGCGCAATACCATGGCCAGGCTAGGGCAAACTCAGGCAATGTGGCCAGTACTGCCACAGCAATGGCATTTGGCATTCTGCCAAGTAGGGTTTGAATTGGATGGAGAAGTTGGAGGCATGGAGAAACATGATTTTCTCAGCTGATAGGACTTGGCAGCCAATGCTGTTGATGGGTCATCTTTGGGGTTCCAAGTGAGAATATGGCATGCCTCAAGTAAAATAGTGGCGGAAACTTTGCTGGTGTTTGTAAGCAGAGTTTCATCAAGGATGGCAGAGGAGACCCAGGAATCCCAGTCTTCTGGGAGAGAGGTGAGGAGGGCAAGGGAAACAAGTTTGTTATTGAGGGGGTAACCATAAGTCCGTAAATCTTCAGCAGATGATTTCAGGATGAGAAGATGTCCCTCGATGTCGGCATTGTTCTCTATGCATGTGGAGAAAAGTTTCCGGAGTGCGAGAATGATCCCAACACCAGTTTTACTCTGGTAATTGGTCTGGAGAGTAGTCCAGGCCTCAAGAGCAGTTTTAGCACTCTGAATATCCACAATGATGTGAGGCGCCACACGTAATTGGATCTGAGTAAGCGCTTTATGGTCAGCAGCTTTCCAATCAGCATCTGCCAGTGATGAGCCAGTGGACTGTATGTGTTCCTCCAATCCAAGGTCAGTGAGGATATCCTCCATCTGAATGGCCCATGTTGCATAATTCTCAGAGCCTGAGAGAGGTTCAATGTGGAGATGGTATGAACCTCGGGATAATTTTGTGGACATGGCAGGAAGGGCGAATGGGAGAAGTGGTGGAGTGCCGAAAGGGGAAAGTGAAATGATGAGCAAGCAGCCGGGTTACCAGTGGCATTACTGAGATCAGTGTGTGTTAGAATTTGAGGTTTGTCTCGCTAACTGAGTTGTTAATTGGCTTTAGCTAGAGGCAAACCAATGTCTCAAGCAGGTACTTTTATTTAGCTTTTATACCTACTTAAGTATCTAGAATGTTCTACATGTATCTACAAGTATCAGTAATAAAGTGGAGTAAATTAGTAATAACCTTGGCAAAAGAGTATGTACTGAGTCATACAGAATACTGTAGAATCCTGTTGAAAGGACTCACACAGATGAGCTGCACCATGCCAGATTTCAATACATCACACCCCTTCACTGGCAACAGACCCTCTGTGAGCTATGACATCACACATTTTGAGCAATGAGAAGACCCCTCCACTACAGTAGGCTATGTCTTGTTTTGGCAAAGCCATGGTAAAATAACTGACATCAACACCTTGTCAAATGATGGCACCAGTAACAACTTGCATTTACTGACCATTAGTATCAAGTCGTGGGTCTCCAAGGTGCTCAATAATAGCTGTGAGTCCCTTCTCATTAATGCCTAACATCCACTGAGAATCATAAGGTCTTTCAGGAAAAGTCAAAAAGCCCAGTAAATCCATAGTTTTTCTACCTAATTACTGATGTATAAGCAGTGTCAAGAAAAGGTGTGGCTTATAAACTAATAACATTTTTTCTGACAAACTTTTAACAGATTCACATCACTTTAGCCTGTACTGATCCTTCAGAATGACAGGACAACTCAGCATTCTCCTCTAATAATCCCCCCCTTGTATAAAATGCAGCATCTTACCTGCTGTTCATATGGATATCCATGTGATCACTGGGACATGTTTACTGGTGAGATCCTGTTCCATCCTAAAACAGATCTCTTCCTGACTCAATCAAAGCTGCAGTGCATACACATCAGCCAATCCGAGACCGAGGGTGCCAAATATGGTCTCTTCTGAGCCAACAGATTTCCAGCTGTTGGCTAATGAACTGTGTATGTTTTTGCTGTTCTGAGCAGCTCTGATGGAGGCTCAAAGGCACAGGATCATGATGAGCAAAGATACACTGAGGTGAAGTTGTGTTGAGCTTGTTCTGGACAACTTTAACTAGAAAGAAAAAAAGCTGAGGTCCTTCTGAAGAGATGGAAACTCTACTTGAAAACTCCAACTAAACACACAAAGGTTGCTCTCAAACATTTGCAGAAACTAAAAACAGTGTCACTGATTGTATACCACAAAAACACCCAAACCAAACCCCACTATTTCAACCTTACTATGTGCTCAACTGTGTTCTGTAGGTCTCTAATTCTAATGTTTTTGTGTTCGGGTGGCAAGAGGTCAAAACTCCCACTCTCTGGCTACAGATTGGGGTGTCGGTCCTTGAGCTTTGTACTAAGGTTCTACCTACTTATATACTCTGCCCCAGTTTTGTTTGTAATAGCTTAGTCTCCATGGAATCTGTCACTGAAGACTTTGCATGAATCCAGCCTGATTAGGTCTGGATTTATCTTCCAACTCAAATTCTTTAGGATTCTTTTGTCAGATTTGGCACTTCTAGGTCCAGACTGTTGGCTTCTGCAGAAGTCCAGACCCTACTCATTCCTGACTCTTATCTCCTATCTCACCTAGGCTTTCCTTCCTCCTTCTGATTGGCTTATCCTTATGTGTTAATGGTGTGTCCTTGTTCCTTCTTAGCTGGCAGTTGCATAGGCAACCTTTATTCAATGAGATCCTGTGCCCTCCCTATCATTTCTTGACTTGTGGGTCCAGCTTCAATGTTCCATGGAAGTTTTGATGGTACTGGGTGACTGTCTCTGTTAACTCCATTGTCTTGCATGGAAACCTCTTGCTTTGATTTTTGAAGTGCTGATATGTTTGCCTGAGTCTGTCATAGACTCAAATCCCTGCTAGTTTACCAGTGGACAGTCCAATCAAAATTACTTTTGTGATTGCTGCCTAGTGCTGGTCACACCTATGCTTATGGTTTTAGACTCTTCTACTGCACAGAGTCAAGGGACTAGCATTTCCAGCTAACACTCATGCTTGTAGCACTAGTTAGAGGCACAAGTGTTCATGGAGACCAGTCTCTAGTTGAACTTGGCACACTTTTGATGCTGTTTGGTCACTTGTTAGAGCATTTAATAACAATAATTTGTTAACTTCTTCCATGAAAACTTTGTTTTCCCTGATGTCATGCCCAATCAGTAGAACCTCTCATCAATGTTTACACTCCACTTCAGATTCACTGATTGAACCTTCCATGTGGATGTTGGGCATAATCAATGCTGTAAGTATGTGAAGGAACATATGTTATTTTGTTCAGATATCATCAGAGACAAAGCTCACTGTATTCAGACAGATCTCTGTCTGGTGAGATTCCATGCTTGCAGAACACGTTCACAGTTTGCAATGGCCAGGTGTCCTGATTGCATGCTGATTGTGAGAATAACTTGAAGTAGAAATATTTAGAGTCATTCTTCAGAGTGAATCTAGCTGTACATCAGTCAATAACTCTCATTTCTTCGCAAGAAACTTGCCTTGTTCTTCCATCTGGCATAATGACTCTGGAATGTTTATCAAGGAATTCCCTAGCACTCCTCCAGAACACACCTCCAACTGCAATTACAGAATTTATTGAGGCTGAGACAATGAGTGATCAGTTGACTTTGTATTGCTATGGTATAGTTCTTGAGATCAGGAAGCTGGAGCCTGAGTGCCTGAACAACTCTTCTGTCCATTTTCCCATTGAAGGGAAGGCGAGGTGTGAGGTGAAGAAACACTATATCTGTCCTGAGTAGTTCCATACTTGATGGAATTTTGTCAGACAAAGGTAGCAGCATTTTGAAACCTCCCAGACACTCAATTGCACTGCTGTGTGGTCTCTGCTTTCAATTGAGTGACCAGGTGATACTTATGATTATGGTTGGACCCATTGGACATAAAATGTGAAACACTTTCTCCCAAAACTAATGAACACAATAAGCAACATTCTGAACGAGTATAATGACCCACCTCTTCTGCCTGTCTCTATCATATGACACTGCTGTAAACCCCCCCTTCCTACCATAAATCTGGATCTTGAAGATCTTCCTTTCTACATGAAGACTGTTCCCTTCAAAAGCTCCCCATTCATTGATTTGCCATTGGACGAGGTCTGTATCATGTATGTGATTGACATTGTATATATCACTGAGTTTGACATAGTGAAACTATAGAGTGCAAGTGAGGACTGGACAGCTCTTCTTTAAGGTCAATAGATGCACCTCTTTGTAAATTGAGGGTTCCTCCTGGGCCTTCTCAGATGTGTAATAATACTTGTAATTCATTGTTTGATGCCTGTAAACTTGAGTAAAAGTTGTATCTCTGATTGACACATTTCCAGATGAGTGTTTGAGTATGTGCATACTGGACTAACCAGAGCTCTGTTGCAATAGGGTTGAAGGGAAGCCTGTAGGGAAAACAGATATGTAGGATGAGGAACAAGCAGCAAGGTGCCAGTTGCCATATTGTGACGATTGTCACATGCAGGTGTAGGAATGACCGGTATCTCATAGAGGCTTCGGTGACATTCCTGTAAACTACAGATCCCACGGCGAGGCCGTCTTCGGAAGTTTCGAAGGCTGTTCAATCTCGTATAACTATTGACAGTGATAAGTCCTTGTTAGCACAATCTTGATGTCAATAACCCATCAGCCAGAAATAGCGGTCTTCACCTTCATGAGCCAAAGTATGAATTCTTGCTGGAAAACAATGGGGGCACATTCCCTAAAAACATAAAACTATCTAACAGTAGTCGCAGCATCAATCTCTGTCTAGTTTGAAGTGCAATGTCGGAGGGGACTTCATTGGAGTACTAGAGAAGTGGCTCACCCATCAAACGTCACCTCACATCCACAGTCCAACATTCATCATGATACTTCCATGTCTGATAAATTTGACTTGTGTCAGGACTGATGAAACCTTAGAACATTCATGGGAACTGTACAGAGAAAGACTCAAAGGGATAACTCACATCTAGACTAAGTTCCAACCATAACACTACCATTCTGAGTCCTGCATAGTCCTCATTGTTGTATGAATTCATCCAGCACAGTTTCATTACATGCCCAGAAATCATAAGTAAATTGATTTATTTGACTGTTTTGAACAGCTTTGGGATCACCGCCCTAAAAAGCAAGATCAGGACCAAAGTAACAACTCCCCCACGTCAAAGTGAAAGAAGGTCGGGAATTTGGAACTTGGTAGGCCTGGGATACGACTGAGGAGGCATAGTGTGTAACAGGTAGGCTGAGATGAACAGTGAGGACTTAATACTGTGGGTCTTAGAACCCCAAGGGTGGGTAGAGAGATAGGAACTGACGAACAGCACACCTTATAAACCCCGTCAGGTATTCCGAGTATGCGGAGTATGACACGTACCGTAACAATCTTCTTTCCGTCGATCGCAGACCAATCAATAATCAAATGTTGCAATGACGTTGTGAATGAATTGAAATTGACAAGGAATCCTGAACCGATTTTCGGCCGATCTTGGGACTCGATCCTGAACCGATTTGATCAGTAATTCGGTCAAAATCGGCACTTTTTCTGCCCTTTTTGTGACATTTTTGGCCCTTTTTGGCGTAGCAAAGTAACCGATATCAGCACGTTGCCAGACGTTGACAACGCCGGCAACGGCAACGTTCACAAACTCGCTCACTTTCTATGTCATCAGGTTCACAATAATAGTAGCTACTTAATTCCCCTCACTCTCCAGCATCCACTAAAATGTCCGGTAAGCCGGTAATTTTATTACCGGATTACCGATGTTATAGCTATAGCGGAACCGAGTGGAGAATCATTAATCACTGGTACCAGCTACTGAGAATCGCAGAATCTCCTCCAGGGGAGACTTTAGTGGCGGTCAGAGTTGGCGAATTCTGGGCGATTCCGATGAGACTCGATCCCGAACTGATTCTCAGACGATTTTGATTGGAAATAACCAGAATCGTCAGAGAATCTAGATTCTCCGATGATTCTGCGCCTATGATTTTACTCTATTCATGTACACTTCTTTCAATTAAGTTGCAATTGTGTATTTACGTGAGTATCGTGCCTCTGTCAGTGTGTTGAAAGACCCAAGCCCTCGCACTTATGTATATGTGCTCACTGCTTATATCAAAAGAGTTATACCGTGTGTAAACAACGTCAACGCCGCTCATCCGCGGGTGTTTGAGCTTTTGGAGCTTTTGAATGGCAGAGGGATCTTTCTATTTGGGGCAAGCCCCGTAACATGTGTGGCGGAATCGAGTGGACAATCAGTTTCTGAGAAAAGTAAAATCTCTTTCAGAGCAAATTCACGCACGATTCCGATTTCATCGAAATCCATATTCCATAATCATGTCAAAATCCGCTACCCTGAACGTCGTCGTATCCGCCCAAGGACTCTTCCTTGCTGGCGTCAGTGACAATTTCACAGCCAAAATGAGATGGGGATCAAGCCTTGCTTGATAAAGCCATCGAGCTTCTCTGCACGGGATGGAGCCCATCATACTCTGCATGCCAAAGGTCGCCGCACTAACACTCTTTCCCTTCTTGGGGCGTTTTTGACAATGCACCGAGAAAAAGAATTCTTTATACACGGTCACTCCGAGAAAACGATCGCTACATAGCTACATTCGTGAGCGTGTCTTAGAGAGTTGCAGTCGATACGGAACGAGCGAGGGATTTCACCAGTATCATCTACAAACAAGGGTGTCCACATTGCAAGCTTCGTGGGACAGGGAGAAGTCATATACCCAACATACATGCTATTACAGTGGGGCTCTGAATCGAAAGACAGCTGCTGGCCCGAACGTTTCTAACTTAGGCCTAAGAAGGTGCACGCGCTATCGGACCCTTTATGCAATGAATAACTGTCCGGGTGATTATGGAGACATTGTCAACTTGCACGCTTCGACCCCCATTCATTATTTACTGCCACCACCATAGAACATTATAGGTATCGAGTTTAAGAGCAAACTTAATGGACCCGGATGTCCCGCCGGGGTCTCGTCTACTTGTGTCGGACTCATGACGCACTTCCACTCCGGTAAAGGAAAAAATAAATCCACCAGATTGTCCGAGACCTCGGCAGATAGGAGGAAATATGTACATTAAAGTGGGCAACGACGAAATTGAGAGTTTGATACAAGAGTCACATCGAGCACGTCCCCATTTTTTCAGTCCTTTCTGAGGCACTAGATTTGCGCGTTTGGGTTCCTGATAGATAGTCGTTTGTCAGCGTTTGGCCTATTGGAGATAGTGAGAGGCGGCGAGTATGATGACGGATGAAGAATAGACGCAAGTGCCGGTCTCGCAAGAGACCTAAAGCAGTTGGTCAGAGGGGAATTCGAACGGTAGTGAGAATAAGTCAAGATATTGATAAAGTCGAGAGTAC
>MU127822.1:16602-48311 GCA_014904975.1 Marasmius fiardii PR-910
GTTTAAGGAGTGCGTAGGTTTAAGGAGTGCGTAGGTTTAAGGAGTGCATAGGTTTAAGGAGTGCGGAGGTCTGATATGTAGGTGATTCATGACATCGTTCGACTGGCACCTGGAAGAATGTTATCATGAGCTTCGACTGAGATAGTGGTTTATCAGCGAAATCGGTGGTCTCGACGCAAAGGAGAGAGAGGCTCAGTATAGGGAGATAGTGAAACTCCTCCTGTAAGATACCACGAGTGATTATGATTATCATGGACTCTGGGGGCGTTGACGCGGACGCACAACTTGGAAAATCCACGCGACTGCGAACGCGAGAAAGAACACGGCCTGCACTTTAGGGACCGTGTCTGAAGCTCTAGGAAATTTGAGCTCCCGAGACGAAGTTGGAATCGTTGGAGTGACACCGCGACGGTGGGTCTGCAATGATGAGCTCGAATTGATATCGAGAGTAAGCGCGTAGGAGCTTGAATGCTTCGAGTATGACTCCTTTTCTGTTTATTCGGAGCGACTTCTTTACTGATACTTTTTTCGTATCTTTCATCGTCTCCAACTTGATTAAACAATGTTCAACCGCTGTTAAAGCGAATTTTTCGCGTTAAGAAATGTCGTTATTGATCGCTTCAGCAATCCCACCCTGCCATAACAACGTTTGGCATTGAGATTCGCCAATTTTACCGAAACTCAGCTTCAAGGCTCATGACCGCCGGTACATAATTTGCACATTCACTCAATATTCCTAACGTGACCGTAAAGACTCTGAGATGGATTTGACTGCGTGAGATATAGAGCGTATCTATAAAACGTATTTGTGGATTCCTCTCGGACGATATCGCTTCAAGTTCGATTTGAGATATGTGCACCTTGGCCTTGTCTTGATTAATGGCTAATTTCCCCTCGCACATTAAGGGGACAAATGTCCTTATATACTCCTCTCCAGCAGGTATTCATAGTCATCGAAAGTTTCCTCGGCAAGCCGCACCATTTCCTCTGCTATTCGTTCGCCCCATTCTCGAGCCCATTCACCTTTTGCTACGTCTAGGTCGGTTGATCTGTTCCTGCCCTAGTCGTAACAGATCCATCAGACGTTATCTACGGCCATCAGAACTGGTAACTCACGGAATTCGGTATTACCCCAGCAGATCCAAATATCTTTTCCATTCCAAGCCTAACTCTATCGTTAGGCCACCTTGTAACTTGCACCGGATTCCATTGGTACGAGATTTGAGATGGATCCAAGCCCAAGCGAACGAACAGTCCTTCCATAACCCTTTTTGGATCCGCCACTAAACGGTCCCCATCGATCACTATAAGGGATGACCCTCTGCCATCATTCTGTGCGTGTAAACGCAACATTTGGTCATACACCATCCGCTGCCATTTCATACTTGCAATCATCGGTAGATCCGGATCTTCCATTGTCGATTCACCCAGAGATTCGTTGATCGAAACGTACGAAGGGAGTTGTTTAGCTGGATGTCGGATGGTGAAGATGACGGTGAATGTTGATAAGAGTTCTGTAGGCCAGAGTGTTGAATTGGTGGTTGACTGGACAATGGCGGGTGGTTCTGGTGTTCCGGACGTTTTGAAACGGAGGAATCGAGGTTCCCAATGCTGGATGTTGGCGTTGACGGTTTGAGCGGGGATGAACCAGAATCCGTGATCTTTGAAGGTTGGGATCTTTCCCTGTGTCAAGTGGCGTCAGATGTCCCCGCCGACGTAGATTTAGGGTAATGGATACCTTCGCCTCAGTCTCCGATAACCAGACTGATATCTCGTTTATTGCGTTTTGGTAGGTTTTCCCTGCTCTTTTTTCCACGTCATCGTCCATCACTGAGCACGTTTTTATAGGTTTGGCTGTTTGTCGTTCGGGGCCTGAATAGAAAGCGTCTTGAGACGTTTGTAGATCAATTGAATTTTCCATATCAACATGAAGAGTCAGGGCCACTGGAAAGCGTACCGAGAAATGTGTAGCGCTTTTGCTCTAGTATCTCTGTCCCTTCGAGGAGTCGGAAGAGGAGGTTGGAACATGTTCGTGGATGGGAACAGATCCAGATACGTAAGTTGGAAGTGGGAGGTTCTCGTGGTTTGTCGTGGCCTAACTCTGAAGACATGGTGTCCTGCTCTTGACACCACCGTGACGGTGTATAAGCACGATCCCGGGGGATATCGTCGCGGGGGACCGAAGTAGGATAGTAGATAATTGTGACAACGTTTTTCAAAGGATCACATGTACAACTACATACTTCAAGCGTGACGAGCGACCAATTTTTTATTTACAGTTTTTTGTTTTTGCTTTACCATGTAGGTGCAATTATTCATGAGGCATGATTTCGAACTTTTGACCGATTCAAATTGAAATCAGTAGCCGAACTTTGCATTACGCAAAATTTTCCGCAGGCCCAGAGCTCGGCCATGAGTCAGATTGGTCAAGTCTCCCGCCGAGCCTCCATGTTCATTGGCATCTGCACCAGTTGCAACCCCCTCAATGATCGGACTACAAATCACTCCCGGGATCCCGTAAACCATGGTCTAAGGTTGTGGATACAAAGTAATTCTTAATATTTGATCTCCAATTCGCTTTCAGAAGTTGTGCCAGTGAGTGGTAGTACCTGATATTCCCTTTACCTCGATGGTCACTTACTACTAGAGGTTTTAGTACGAGCAACTACCCGCATTCAACGGCTTTTGGTTCAAGCCGGTACGATATATCCGCTACTATGAATTCTGAATGGGGGATACATAACTGCTGCTGTACTGACCAAGATTCCGCGTTTGCTCAGTCAGTCCGTGTCGGCACTTTAGATCCTTGGGAAAGGTTATTATTGAAGCATATCCATAACGCCGTTGGAAAAGTTTAGATCGATTTCTGATCGGGCGTTTTCCGAAACTTACTTTCTCCCTGTGCTTATTCCGGCGATCTCTGTTATTGAACAAAGTAATGAGCGCAGGAGACGCACTGGAATTTTTTGCCAGCAGATACTACGAATCACAGGTGGATAACTTCTCCCCCCCCCCTTTTTGGGCTCATCGCGAAACGTTTCTAACTTTTACCGCATATTGGAGTTGCCGGTCCCGGAATCGTGAGGCCACCCCGCAGATTAGCGTAGCTGTGTTCGTCTTGGTGTCCCCATGTTGGTGCACTTGAAACGACATGACATTGTCCACGCTTTTTGAGAACTCTGTGTTTAAACGAGCTGAGGTAGTGGAGGGCCGGAAGAGCAGCGGCATGGCGGACGAGGATGAGAAACGGGGAGAGGCGTGGGCAGAAGAGTTGTTAAGCAAGGCCTGCTCTATTCAATTCTTAATCATGGGATTATCATGACGTCGATCAGCTTATAGGGCTAGTGAATTCTCACGAGACGTTTGGATTAAAATCCCACCCCGCTCTTTCACCCACTTTTTTGTTCCCAAACCCCCATCATGCCAGACGTTTTCAAGCTTGATCTGAACACACCCACGTATAAAGGAACTGTCTCTGTCAATACAGGGTTGTTTATTAATGGTCAATTCGTGGATCCGGTGGAGGAGAAGAGCTCAAAGATTGAGTACGTAGTGCTGGGGATTCTTACAATCTTGGACTTTCGTGGTTGATTACTTGCGTATCTTATTGGATAGTGTCGTGAATCCTGGTATGCTTAAAGTTTTTTCTTTGATTCAATCGATTCTAATATAACTAGCTACGGGAAAGGTTATCACCGCTATCGCGGGTGGCTCGGACAAGGATGTCGACATTGCGGTCGAAGCTGCCCTTAAGGTTGGTTTGGTGGAGTTTTTTTTTTTCTCTGTGGGAGAGACCTGATCATCGTCATTCAAGGCGTACAAAACATCATGGGGTCTCAAAGTTTCGGGAGCAGAACGAGGAAGGCTATTGAATAAACTCGCAGATTTGATCGAAGCGAATTTGGATGAATTCGCAGCATTGGAGAGTTTAAACGTCGGTATGTGACCTTGCTGTGTACTTCCTACTCCGTTTTAAAATCATGGAACGCAGGGAAACCTTTCACGGTCACTCAGAATCGAGACGTTCGTACTGCCATTGCGGTCTTGCGTTATTATGCTGGATGGGCAGACAAGGTCCAAGGGAAGACGATAGAAGTTAGTTATTTTCTTCGTTCTTCCTGGTAGTCCTTTGACCGTATTACAGACGAATGAAAATAAATTCGCGTACACGAGACACGAACCGTATGGCCTTGTGGCAGGTACCGCTCGCTGTTTACCAGTACACCGTATGAATCCCTTTAATAGGGCCAAATCATTCCGTGGAACTCTCCCTTGGTATGGTTGCTCGCTCATCCTGTCATCCTTCCTGGCACTCATCAATGACAGATGATGGTAGCATGGAAACTCGGACCGGCTCTTGCAACCGGAAATGTTTGCGTATTAAAGGTATACTGTCTCCATTTTGGATCAAAGTTAGAAATGCTCTTACAACATTTGATCCGTTAGCCCGCCGAGGTTGCACCTTTGACTCCGCAAAAGGTAGCGGGACTCATTAACGAAGCTGGTTTCCCTCCTGGAGTGGTGAACATCGTCAACGGCTACGGTATGTTCCTTTTTTATCTGATGTGTTTAGGAGACTGAGGGACCGGGGACTCCAGGAAACACCGTTGGAACGGCGATATCTTCTCATCCAAAGATCGCCAAGATCGCATTCACAGGAAGTACACTGACCGGAAGGAAAATCCTGGAGGCCTCTGCGAAATCGAACTTGAAGGTAGTTTCTTTGGAGCTCGGTGGGAAAGTATGTTTTTTTTTTCTCTCGAGTAAATAGTTTGTTTTTTTTAACTCTCCGGGCAGTCACCCAACATCATTTTCGAAGATGCAGATTTTGAACAGGCCGTTAAGTGGGCGGTGTCTGGGATTTAGTACGTGTCAGATCAGCGAGTTTATGAGAGTTGAGGGCTGATTGTTTTCCCTCAGTTCAAGCGCTGGTCAATCATGTGTGGCAGGCTCGCGAATTTTTGTTCAAGAATCTATCTATGACAAGTTTGTGGAGGCGTTCAAAAAAGCTGCCGAGTTCCGAACTACTCAGATGGGAGATCCTTTCGATGCCTCGACGCAACAAGGCCCTCAAGTCTCACAACTTCAGTTCGACGTATGTTTTTTGGTATTTTTCTTTTGTTGTTTTGAATGATAACTCCAATTATCACCCCCCCCCCCTACACAAGCGTGTCATGTCTTATATTGACTCCGCAAAGAACGAGGGAGCCAACGTTCTCGCGGGGGGAGATCGTCACGGATCTGAAGGATTTTATATCCAGCCAACGATCGTCACGGACTGTAAACCCGAGATGAAGGTCGTTCGAGAAGAGATTTTTGGGCCTGTTTGTGTTGTTATCAAGTTTAAGACTGAAGAAGGTAAGTGCAATACCTCTGTAGTTGTTTGCTTGTTCTCATGTGGAAACTGATTTTTTTTTTTTTGCAGAGGTCATTGAGATGGCCAACGACACTACGTATGGACTGGGTGGTGCTGTGTTTACTGAAAATAATAGCAGGGCCATTAGAGTCGCTCATGCTATTCAAGCCGGAAGCCTCTTTGTGCGCGTTTTTTTTTTTATCATTCTATACGACCCCGGCGGTATGCACACTGACGATGTTTTTACGATATATAGATCAACTGCTATAGTGTACTTGAGCCCAACGTTCCATTCGGTGGATACAAACAGTCAGGAATTGGAAGAGAATTGGGAGAGTATGCTTTGGAAACGTGGGTCGCCCTTGGATTTGTATCGACTGAGCTCGTACTGATTACTGCTTTGAAGGTACACCCAAGTGAAAGGTGTACATGTCAACTTGGGTCTAAAACTCTGAAAAATTGAGTGTTCGTGCTGGAACTCTAAGGATTTAGTGTGTTTAAAACTGTGTACTACTATGTGAGGAATATACATACATCGCGTGCGACCCAATCAGACCACCTACGAGATAAGAGGTGTACCGGGTATAAATTGAGAGGACATGGACCGGAAGGTCGTGGAAGAAAAACCAAAACGCTCTGTTAACGTTCTTCGGATCTTGTTCTGCTTATCGAGGGTCTCTACAGTAATCAGCTTCCCATACATTCCCACGAAATTTCGGTTTAAATTGCGACCGCTCTCTTCCCGCTTTTTTGTTCCCAACCATCATGGCAGAAATTTTCAAGCTCGATCTGAACACCCCCACTTATAAAGGAGCGGTCTCTGTTAACACAGGACTGTTCATCGATGGTAAATTTGTAGATCCTGTGGAAAAAAATCAAAAGATAGAGTACGTACCACTTTGTGTTTTTGGGTTACAGATCCGTCGTTGACGAGATTCTCAATGTAGCGTCGTGAATCCTGGTGTGTATCGAGCGTATTCTGCAAGAAAGTGATTTCAATCTCGAGAATCTAGCGACGGGAAAGGTCATCACATCTGTATCAGCGGGCTCGGACAAAGACGTTGACATCGCAGTCGAGGCTGCTCTCAAGGTACGGCCATCGATCTTTTTTTTTTTGTGTAAATACGCGATTTTGATCATCATCGAGGCGTACAAAACATCATGGGGTTTCAAAGTCCCGGGATCAGAACGTGGAAGATTATTGAACAAGCTTGCAGACCTTATTGAGAAAAACGCAGATGAAATCGCGGCACTGGAGAGTTTGAACGTTGGTAGGTGTCGCTTGTTTTTCATCTTGCTCCATCGTTGCTCTGACTCGTAGATTACAGGCAAGCCTTACACGGTCTCGAGAAATAGAGACGTTATCAGTACCGTCGCAGTATTCCGTTATTATGCTGGATGGGCTGATAAGATTCACGGGAAGACGATAGAGGTTCGCTCCTTTACCGGCATCTCCTCCCGTTCAATGCACCCTGAGCTTAATATTCCAGACGAATGAAAAAAAATTTGCGTATACCAGACATGAGCCGTACGGAGTTGTGGTACGCAACACGCGGCTGCTAATCGTTGTGAAGTGTATTCATCCTTCTTTATAAAGGGTCAAATCATTCCATGGAACTTTCCCTTAGTACGTCAGCCGCCATTTTTTTTTGTTGTCGCCAGATATTCATCTACCACACAGAGCATGTTATCTTGGAAATTGGGACCAGCTCTTGCAACTGGCAACGTCTGTGTGTTAAAAGTGGGTCTCTTTGAATCACTTTTTTTTTTTTTTTTTGCGAAAGAAGCTGACTGTGTCTGGTTGTCCAGCCCTCCGAAGTGACTCCACTGACCGCGCAGAAATTCGCTGGACTTGTTAATGAAGCTGGATTCCCTCCTGGGGTTGTGAACATTGTCAACGGTTATGGTACGTTGTTATCGTACCTAACACACTTCAAAACTATTTATTTGGAGGGGATCAGGTCATACCGTGGGCGCAGCGATTTCTGCTCATCATAAGATTGCCAAGGTGGCGTTCACGGGGAGTACCCTGACCGGGAGAAAGATCCAGGAAGCGTCGGCGAAATCGAACCTGAAGGTTGTTTCATTGGAGCTTGGGGGAAAGGTAGGCTTCCTCTTCGTGTTACAAACCTTCGTTCATAATTTCCATCTCTGCGTAGTCCCCCAACATTATATTTGAAGACGCAGATTTTGAACAAGCGGTCAAGTGGGCTACGAGTGGGATCTTGTGCGTTTTTCCATAATTCTATCGAGTCTGAAACTTGGGTTTACGTCCGCATGGATAAAAACAGCTCCAACTCGGGCCAAGTCTGTACCGCCGGCTCACGTATCTTCGTGCAAGAATCCATCTATGACAAGTTCGTGGAAGTGTTCAGGAAAGCCGCCGAGTTACGGACAACCCAGATTGGAGACCCGTTTGATTCAGCGACGCAACATGGCCCTCAAGTCTCCCAGATTCAGTTCGATGTTAGGTTTTTTTTTCGGATCCTCATTGGAAGTCGGATTTCTTACCTTTTTCCATTTATTCATTTTATTTAATCAAGCGTATCATGTCTTACATTGATTCCGCAAAGACGGAAGGAGGCAACATCGTTACGGGCGGGAGTCGTCACGGGTCTGAAGGATTCTTCATTCAACCCACGATCGTGGCGGATTGTAAACCCGAGATGAAGATTGTCCGAGAAGAGATTTTTGGACCTGTTGCTGCTGTGATCAAGTTCAAGACTGAGGAAGGTGAGTTTGCGAATTCCTGTTTGATTGTTACTTTTTCTGAAGGCTAATGTTTTTTTTTTTTCACAGAGGTCATTGAAATGGCCAATGACACCTCTTACGGTCTAGCTGCTGCTGTATTTACAGAAAACAACAGTAGGGCTATTAGAGTTGTTCATGCTCTGCAGGCTGGAAGTACCTTTGTACGTGTCTTGTTAATCTCTTCCCCCCCCCCCCCTTTGGAAGGCTGATAATGGTTGTTTGCGGGTATGTTCAGGTCAACTGTTACAATTCGGTCGAGATCAACGTTCCATTCGGTGGATACAAGCAGTCGGGAATTGGCAGAGAACTGGGAGAGTATGCTTTGGAAACGTAGGGCCTCCCAACACAATTCGATCTTGAGTATTCCGTATTGACTCCCGTTTTTTTCGTTTTGTAGGTACACTCAAGTGAAGGGAGTACATATTAATGTGGGTTTGAAGCTGTGAGGTCTTCTCTTCTTTCTGCGGAAGAAAAAAAAAATAAGTGTAGCGAGATGTCCTTACGTGCGTTTCTTGAAACTGTGTACTAGTATTAGGAGGAATAAGATACACGCATAAACGATTGCTTGACCATTTCGTACCGGAAGCTATTGTTTACGTCCGGTCTGGGTCGAGTACAGTCATCTGCCGTTGCCTCAAGGTCTTCAGACTCAACGGCTTTCTGCGAGGCAACTTTTTACCGCTTCTCGTCGACGTGCTTCCGAGCAGTTCTACGAATAACCATTGGATTAGTCTGAGTGGACGAAACTCTGAACTAGTTAGCATATTTAATATTGATCCTTCATACTTCAGCGATATAAAGTACACAACAAAAACTAACGACTACTCGAGAAACCCGCCTGTCTCCAAAGAGTCAGGTAGCGCTCTTGCCCCCCCTCCACAACCCCTTTCCATGGCAGCAACAGAATCTCCATCAACTTCAATTACAATGTTGCCACCACCAACAACAGTGTCAAATGGGATCCAGCAGATACTTTGAGCTGGTTGGCCATTGACGCTAACGCTCTTTACAAAGACTCTGCTTCCCGATGGGGGTGTTTGAACTACTGTTGTAGGATCAAAACCATTGACTGTGAATTTGGTGGATGTTCCAAGAAGATTATTGTGGATGGTGAATGATGACAACAGTGGCGAGCCTATCAGCAGTTGCTGGGAGGATGGAACAGGGTACAAGCCAATGAGATGGAATACAAGCAAGGCTGCCATGGCACCAGAGTCATCGTTACCAGGAAGTCTGAAAGAGGTTTCAGAAGAGGTGTACAGTACACAAACAGTTTGGAAATACTTACCCATTGATCTTGGTGTTGAAATTCTTGAACACGACATCTCGTACACGAAGGGCAGAGAGATCAGGGCGATTAGCATAGTTATAGAGCCATGGAATTTCAAAGGATGGTTCATTTCCTGCCTGGAAATATCCTTTGCTGAAATAATGATCACTGGCAAATGTTATTTATGATTGGTATGGAGAATCAGATTCATTACTTACAGTCTTGAAATAAAGGTTGAGGTACCTCCCATGAGCTTGATGATTGTTGCCATTGAATGAGGGGCAAAAAAGCTCATCTCCCAAGATGATGCTATAGTATGTTTGCTGTTAGTGTATGACAATCTCACACAAGCAAAGATGCTTACACTCATAAAATCCTGTATCATTATCATCTCCTCTAGCACATGAATGACCAACGGGGTCAACTGGAGAACATGCATCTGGAGGGCTGAATGCAAATGTCCCATTCTGAATAACAGTTAGTTTTGTGATACCAAAAAAAAATGGAATTTCAAAGACAAGGTACTGACCTGGAACCGCCTTTGGGCAAAGCCTGAGAACCCATCTGAAGTAACATTGGGATTCCACATGTTGACAAAGTTCATTGAGCGATTTGCATATTTTGCAATATCAGATGCAGGTTTCTTCAGGGCTATTGCAGCTTGTCGAACAGCAAAATCACCAACAGCATACTAGGCTTATGAGTCAAAGATGAATAAAAAAAATTGAAAATCTAACCTCAAAGGCCCGTGAAGCCTCTCTAGTCATCAGACCAGTTGCACCACTGGGGTCTACCCAGGCAGTAGGAATATATCCAAATGTCTTCCATGCTGTATTCTGTCGGCCCACTGGAGAGTAATTAGTCATGTTATATCTTTCAATTAACTAGATGTGACATACCCCGCAACCAGTCAGGTGGCTGAGTTGAAGAATAAAATTAGTTACTGTTCCAAAAGAACTGACTGCATGTTGAAGGACTGACTGTATTCTCTGCTGTATCAACTAATGCTTGATACAGATCATTCACTGGAACACCAAGTTCATTTGCCCTGGAACTGTATTTGACTGCAAAATCTCCTAAGATTGGCATGCCATCGCTACCGCCCTGGACAAAGCCACTGCAGTTTTTTTTCAGTTCATGAAAGTGGCAGGTAGAAATGAGTTCAACCTACTTCTTAGTATTTGCACGGCACTCTGGGATGAAGCCTGTGTGTCGCCATCCATCAATGTATGCATTTACAATTTCTGACCACTCTCTTGGAGAAACTATTGAAAGGAGTGGGTGAACAGTTCTGAAGGTATCCCATGAGCTATAGTTGCACTATCAGTTATCTTCACAGACAGGTCAGAGTAATTGACAGACCAGAACAAAGCATCATAAAATGGAAAATTTGATGTCCAATATGGATTTTCTCCAGTCAAGTTTGCAGGTACCAGAGAGGCTCGATATAACTGCAAAATTAATGAGTTTCAGTTATTTTTAATGGATAGGCTGCTTACAGATGAGTATAGCAAGGTCACAACATCCTTGTTTTCCTTTTCAATAGCAGGAAGTTCTACTCTACTCAGAACATCTTCCCATTTGGCCTCTGAAGCCTGCTCTACCTTTGACCAACTCCAGTCAGGGACTTCCTGTTCTGCATTTTGACAGGCTGCATCTGAGCTTAAAAAAGACACTCCAAACCTTGCTAGGACAGATAAAGTAGTGTTAAAGGAGAGGAGTCCACCTGCCTGAATTGGAGAGGTGTTGGTTTGGAAAGGGAAGGACAATGAAGTGTTATTTGGTGTAATGGTGATATTATTTGGAGCACTTGTTGAGACAGAGGAGAAGGTTCCAAACTGTGTGAGGGTCTGCAGGTTTGCAGAGGCTGGTGGCTTGAAGTCATAGCAGGCATAAACAGTGTAGTTGTCCAGACCATAGCTCTGAATGACCAGAAAATTAGGAAGGTGATGGAATTAGGTTCATTGTTTTGTTCACCTGCAGATAAGTGCCACCTAACTTGACCCTTCCCGAGGTTTGGATATCAATACTTCCTCCATGAAAGGACCTTTGCAGGTCATTTGACAAGTCCACAACAACATGTTTGGGAGATTGAGGGCTGATACTGGGATAAGAAAACTTGATCAGGCCAGCCCGTCGAGTTGAAGTAGTTTCAATTTTGATTCCGTTGACAAATGTTGTTGTGAAATATCCAGGACGTGCAGCTGTTGTCAA
The DNA here is from genome assembly GCA_014904975.1 of Marasmius fiardii PR-910. Classification (NCBI taxonomy): domain Eukaryota; kingdom Fungi; phylum Basidiomycota; class Agaricomycetes; order Agaricales; family Marasmiaceae; genus Marasmius; species Marasmius fiardii. The sequence continues at coordinate 28,194 of MU127822.1, forward strand.
ACTAATGATTCAATGGTCACTAAACCAATTTAGAAAAGATTGGCTCACCATCGGCACCAGCAGCCCTCAAGGCTTGTCTCACACCCAAACGGACAGGACATAATGTGAAGGTGCAGTTCTGCAGGGGAAATAGAGGGAAAATTCCATAGCCACCATTTGTGTTTCCACCTGTACCCTCATCATGCATAAGGGAGATTCCCGTAATGGAGGAATTGTCTGCAATATATCCGGCTTGGCGAGGAGCACTACTGACATCAATGCCAACCTGACTGCAATGAGTTTGACATATGAACAAGAGCATTTGATTCTCAATACCTTTGCCATAGCATGGGGAACAGCAGCTCCTACAAGGAGATTGTTGAATGAAAGGATGCCTTCATGGAATTCTACCAGCCACGAACCTGGAAATGCATTTCCTCCGCTACCACCATTTGCACCAGAAGCAGTTCCAATAAACAGATTGACTAGAGAGGTGAGGTTTGCCGCATTTGCAATGTTTGAATATAGTACGAGGACCAAAAGGCCTCTTTTCACCGGCAGCATCATGGTGGGCTTTGTCAAAGCCCAGTGCATCATGACAAATATGATTATAGGCACCTAAATCAGGGCTGGGAGGGATCATTGAAACTTTTAACTCTTGCGGCTACCTGGGCGCTCAAAACATGTGGAGATGATGGACATGTGGTGGTTGTCAACCTGGCCCTTGCGCTAGCGCTGTTCAATTCCTCAATCTGGAGCTTCTTCCTGGGATGCTGACGATGACAGGTTTTGCTGTAGCACGTGGGCGCTTGACAGGAACATATGTTTGAAGTCGCCGTGCTCAGAAGTAGAGGCTTTCAGGCCCACAGATTAAGCTGGCAGGCAGTGATATTAGCTGTCGACAAAGAACTAGTGCTGTGTTCCTCCATACTAATGAGATATGACAGTAGAAAGCACTAATCATGCAAATAAATAAAAGCTACCCCTCCCCCCTCCAACTTTTACATTTTGTGGACCAGTAAGCACGGTCGGCGACAAAGCCGTGGAGGTTTTCTCTATTCAAATGAAGCTGTGCGGTCTGCCCTAGAGAGATTCTGGAAGTTCTGATCAGAATCGGTGTGTATCATCTATAATTGTATAATTGAATTCTCAGCATTTCAATATGGCGTCACTAGACATAAACTTCCTTCAGCCTCCCCAACAGCGGGAAGATATCTAACTATCTGTTTGCCAGCGGCATTTTTCGGCCCTTGAAAGTGAATTTTAGTTTGTACAGAGACTGAATGTGCAACCCACATTATGGTGCCAGAGCTCAATTTGATCCCAACTCAATCGGTTTGACCACACACTTCAACGAATACACCAGAGAACATAGTATACCGAGAAGTACCAAGTACCCCCCTCGCGTGTGTTACACGTTAAAAGTTCGACATTTTATACTATACCCACCTTAACCAGCGGGATATAGCGAAGAAAACTGGGCAACACGGGTTATCTCAATCCATCGTAGGTCTTTGTGGACCCGTCAGTAGATAAATCTCAGGTGATCGCCGCGCGAGTATGTTTTTTCGCAGTCGCTAATCAGAACTTGGCCCTTTTGTTCCTGACCACCATCGTGTTGAGTTTAAACCACGAACTACAACTGGCCCGTCCCACTCCAAGGACTAGAATGAACAAAATCATCGATCGCTCATCACAAGGGACGATGAAAAGACGAAGCCGCTTGTCCCGATTATCCGATGTCTGTTTTGTTCTCGCAGGGAGGAAAGTTCAGCTGGTTGAGGGGTGCCTGGAATTCGATGATTCCCAGGTGTGTGAAAACGTTTCGCTAATAATTGAGTCTTCACACTGGTTATTTGCCTCTCGGAACACCGCCGCTGTTTAGGCTCTCACCCTTTTTTTTTCAGATGATCGTCCCGGTTGTTCGGTTTCTATTATTACTCGAAGTGCCTCGTGGTCTCGGGTGAGGCTAATACGCGACGTTCTTTATTCTAAGCTTCCGCCGTCTCACGATTTAAAATCCGGATTTCTGGGACCTCAGAAGGTCAAATAATAGTCGATCTATGGGTTGAAACACTTCATTAACCGTGCGGTTGAGCCCAGTGCTCATCATGCAACTATTGAGCTCGCAAGCCACCATACCCTCTCAAGGGATCCCGTCTTGGCAAGTATAATCTCTCATAACAGAAAGCGCAGTAGAGGAACCGATAGTGATCCAAAGCACGGTGAGTGAGCACGTTGTATTTTCGGAGCCTTTCAGGCTTTGATCGACTGTCTGTAGTTTAAGGCTCGAGTTACTTCGCCCCCCATCTTCTATTTTCCTCTTCTCCCAGAACCCAATAGTCTCTTTCAAGATTTCTGGTGCCTACTCTGTATCTTTTGGACTTCAAATCCGAAGCAGAAGAGGTTATACCACAACAACTATCCCCTGCGGGGCCTCAGTTTTTTTCAGTTACTGAACTAGTTCTCTTGCAAATCCCGCCCACTATTATCAATTGGAGCAACTTACCGTATTCGTGGTGACTCAGGAACAAAACCTTTTTCCTCGAGGCGGCGTTCTTTTGCCGGCTCAAATGCCTCTCACAATTTTACTCATATGATGAAAAGTAGAATAAGGACGGCCACTGTAAATTGCAACGGCAAAATCTTGAGGTCTCTTTCTGCAGTTCTTTCAGGCACCCGTTCTCAATCCGATACCATGGATTCTCGACTACCTTCACTATTTTCAGCTGCTCTCTTGTTTCTCTCGCTCAATCGTACGGAGGGTCCTCAGTTTTGGTCCATCGAACGCTCGGCATACGCTGTGTCATTTTCATCTTTATTCCCATCCAAATGAACGTTGGGTCAGTCTTTCGGAATCCAATTGTCTTGCCCGAGTTTATATTCGTTGTGCTCCTTGAAAGCGTATAAAAGACGTCTAAAACGCTTCCAAGATCCCCCAGGTTCTCGAAACCAAAAGTCCTGTGCATTCCCTTTAAACCAGTCATGAAGCTCACCTTCAACGCTCTTCTCCTTGCTATCGCTGCTGTGCCCGTCTTGGGGGCCAACTTCGACGTTACAGTCGGGGCTAACAACGACTTTATCTTCCTCCCCAACCAGCTCGACGGCGTTGTTGCTGGGGATACTATCACTTTCACATTTGTGACGAGGAACCGTAAGTTTCGATTGTCTACCCGCCTCGCCTCCTCCCACTTAATTTTTTTTTTGAACAGATTCCGCCACCACGACTACGTTCAATAACCCATGCCCACCTCCACCAGGTGGCATTGGCCCCAATGGGTTCGATACTGGCTTGTCAGTTTCTTCTTTCTACCGCTTCCCGAACACCAACGGTTGCTCACTTCATTTTTCCGATCGTCCTGGTAGCAATCCGACGACCGCTACAGACCACCCCGTTCATGTTATTACTATCCTTGACAGTGACACTCACTTTGTGTCTTGCATGCAAGCGGCCGGAGCCCATTGCCACATGGGAATGACGCTCACTATTAATCCGACGGCGGACCAGACTGAGGAGCAGTTCATGCAGAATGCGCTTAATGATCCGATTCATACGTGATTTTTCTCTTCAGAGTGCATATGTATTTAATGTATTATTTACGAGTGGGTCTCAGTGGGTGCTGGGTAGCGTGTCGATGATGATCTGATTCTTTTTTTTGTTTTAGGTATCTACTAGGGTTGTTGTTTGTAAATCGTTAAATTCAATGAACATGGTGAATGTGTGAGTTGTGTACAATACGGGCCGTGACTGGCTGCCAGCTAGAAATTTCCCAATATTAGCTTAACTAGGGCCGCTAGGGTCTTAAAGAAAACACGCTCTTTGTTTGTATCACTGGTTCTTGCAGTTTTGCGTTGGGTTTGCGAGGGGTCTAATTGGAAGGCGTGAGAAAGCCCGGAAGGACAACGGGCCGAAATGGCTCTTGCCGATTCCGGATCCGGGATCACGTTTGTTTTGGATCACGTTTTTCACTGTCACTCCGGTTAGATCTATTATTTTTTTTTTTTCTTCTTTTTTTCTTGCAGAGCGTTTGAACCCAAACTACGGTCGACATCGACATCGATCCATCCAGGTTGGAATCCAGGAAGAGACGTGATTTCCCTTCGACTAGCGGTTGGGCCGACACAGTCGGTGCCTTCATCCCGTGTGCGGTGGGACCTCGCAACGGTTAGATCCATCTACCCCGTTATCTTCCATCGTCCGCGACTCCACTGTCTTAATGGCGAAGAAAAAGGTTAAGGCCACCGCAACAGCAGCCAAAGCAGCCAAGAAAGCCAAAGCAGCTCAGAAAGTCGAGAAAAAGACCGCAAAAAAGGCTAAAAGCGGCAGAGCGAAAGAGGAGGAGGATTCGGACGATGATCTCGAGGCTATCCTGGACAATGTGTGTACCCCCATAATTCATCTTCACACCTCGAAAATCTACTAATTTTTCCATTAAACAGTTTCGTCGTGAATGGGAACAAGCGCATGCGGTCACTGAAGAGCTCGTCGAAGGCCCACCATCTAGGAGAGCAAATGCGACACTGACAGCGTGCCCGAATGGGAACCATCTATGGTGTATCGGAGGGGAGTGGTTTAGCGAGGACGGTCGAGCAGTGAGTAAACACATCGTTTTTCTTCATACGCTACTTACGTTTGTTTTCAGCATTTTGTATGTTTAACCCAGCTATATTGACCTTGAAACCGAAGTTGATGATATTACGCAAGTACAACGATACCTTCAGATATTCCCCAGAAAAGGTTCATGTTCTCCTATGACGTCTACCTTGGTCTGCATTCTGATGTCCGCATAGGATGAGTGGCGCAAGTTTGTTTCCCCGACATGCCCGGGCCCACGATCCGCTCATGCAGTAGCCGCGACTGCAACGGGAGGAGGAAAACTTTTTTTATTCGGTAAGTTCCCCCCTGGTGCTTGACGCGTGGCAACCTCAAACTCACCACTGTTGTTTTTTGTTGTTGCGCACCAGGCGGCGAATTTTCTTCACTTCATCAGACAACATTCCACCACTACCGCGATTTTTGGTGTTTCGATATATCGACTCATTCGTGGGAACGAGTCGACACCAAGGTTATGCCGAGTGCTCGTAGTGGGTGTCGGTGAGTAGGTGAATTTTTGAAAGTTTTCTGAAGGGTCCAAGTACATGACATTGATGACGCGCTATCTCTGACATGAACAGAATGGTCGTTTGGAAGCATTATATTCTGCTGTTTGGGGGGTTTTATGATCCTGGAGTTACGAGTGTGTACCAATTCTCTTCTACACCGTCACTCGGGGTTTAGGCATATCTTTGTCCCCTCGTAGCGCGGTACCTCAATGACCTATGGATATTCGACACGCACGAATATAAGTGGAGGCAAGTCGAGTTTAGGGAAAACGAACCGAAGCCATCGTGAGTTCGCCGCTTTGAACATATCGTTCGGTGTTGACGGATGTATGTATTGTTACCTAGCCCAAGGAGCGGCTTCTCCTTTCTTTCAACTCCGGAAGGGATTATTCTACACGGTAGACAAAATTTCTCTCGTCGCGGCTTCATTTCCGTGCTTACGATCCGTCCGTTCCCGTAGGTGGATACTGCAAGGAATACGTCAAGGGCAAGCGTCCAGTTGGCGTCATGTTAGACGATACGTGGCTATTGAAGTATGTTTTCCCAAGTTACAAACCTCTCCTTTTTCGTTTTCTTTCGTCATTCCATTTTTCTCTCCGAGTCTGACTACAGCCCCCCACTGCCCTTCACGTTCGCATCTTTACGTCTTTCCGTGGTCCCCCGCGGGTCACTTTTCTATTTGCATCATTGTCTCATTCTCCAATTCCTTCTTCGTGCTTCGTGCAAAAACAAAACAAACCTGTCGCTAACTTGTGTCACCGATTCTTATCCCAGATTGACCCTCGCCGACGCTGACTCCAACACCACCCCCGACTCTCCCGCTAACCCCAAATCTCCCGTTACACCGCTCACATCAAAGTCCAGATCCTCCAAAGCCCCTTCGAAATCCAAAACTCAAGCTGATCCACTCCAACTCAAATGGGAACGGCGAAAGCGCCCGTCGACCGCTTACGCCCCCGCGCTAAGATCCGGGTGTACGATGACGGCTTGGACTGCGAGAGGTATGGGTGTCATGTTCGGTGGAGTTACGGATGAGGATAAGGGGGAGGAAGGGATGGATTCCGTGTTTTGGGCTGATTTGTGAGTTGATTTTTTTTTCTTCCCTTTTTTAGGTGGAATCTAGATTCTGCCCACGAGGCAAAGAGGATCTGATTGTTGTTGTTTTTTTTTTCTTATCTCCTTTCCCTCCCCCCCTTCCCTTCGCGTTACTCAGGAACGCGTACCAATGGGGTGGAAAAGGCAGATGGATATCGTTAACTCTCAAACGGCCCAAGAAGAAGGGGGGAGGTGGTAATAAGAAGAAGAAGAAACAAGCACAGGCTGCTGCTGCTGCTGAAGCGCAGAGGAAGAAAGAAGAAGCGGAAGAAGAAGGAAAGGCTCGTATTGAGGCTGAAAACGAGGACGTTGAAGATAAGGAGAGGGACGACGATGACGACGATGAGGTGTGATAAACTCCGTTGTTGTCCTGCCTGTGGAGGGCTTCGACTGACAGACTTCTTTTCGCTGTTCTAGGACGACGAAACTTCACGCAAACCAGCACAGCCTTTCGCGCCTCAAAATGTCAAGACCAGAGTCAAGCTCCCGACCCCCGCGGTAACGAACGTTGACCCAAATGGGGACGAAGTTGACCCAGAAGACCCAAGCTTGACGGTGCCTCTACCGCGGTACAACGCAATGCTGGCCGTATTGAGGGATACGTTATATATGTGAGTGCTAGGTTCAGTTTGTGCTATCGCCTTCATCTTTCTTTTGATACTGACTCCTTTTTCTGTGTGTAGATACGGAGGTATCTTTGAGCGTGGATCTAGGGAATATACGTTGGATGATTTCTATTCTATTCAGCTGGACAAGATGGATAGGTTTACCTGTTTGAAAGAGAGCGGGGTTATTATCGAAGAAGGAGAGGACGAGAGTAGTGATGACGACGAAGGGGATGGTGATGACGACGATGAAGAGAGTGGAAGTGATGATGAAGGCGAGGGTAACGATGGCGGTGAAGGTGAAGAAGACGAGGAGAGGTCGAAAGAGAACAAGGCTAAGAATATTAGACCACGCCAGGAGGAACGCGAAGTAGAGGAGGAAGAACAAGAAGATGAGGAAGAAGCGGAAGTGAGTTTGATTTGTTCTGCGTCAGATGGTAGTCATTGACACTTTGGCGCCTTTTTCAGCCCGATACACTACGATTACAGGCTCAAGCGTTTATGGGGGTTTCTAAAGATGCGGCAAGGTCTCCTGAAGATGTTACGAGTACGCCTCTCCCTGGGGAGACACTGGCGATGTTCTATGCGAGGTCGAGTGAGTTTGGAATCCGCCACTACACCCGTTCACGTTTTTGATGACCATGACCCGCGGCAGGAGAATATTGGTCTCGGAAAGCTCATGGAACCGGAAGTAGCGAGCATCGAGGGAAGATGCTTCGAAGGGATGGATTTGCTCTCGCTGAGGAACGATACGGTATGTTATGTCTTTCATTTGCATTCGTTCCTTTCATTCTTACCCCGTCTGTCCCTTTTCCCTCGATGAATGACTGACATATTCCCTTCATAGCTGAATACAAACCTATACTTAGAGAAGTCGAGAAGATCCTTGCAGAAGCTGGCCTCGACGAAGAAGAGATGAAAAGGAGCGCTGCTGCAGGGGCTACTGGTGGAAGTGTTGCTAGTGGACAGAGCCGTAATCGCCGGTAATGCTGTTGTGTACTATATTGATCATCACCGCAATCATTCCATGATCTAGCCATGCGAGCGACAATTGCCGATTCACCTGATCAGATTGATATTCAAAAAAAAACAAAAGGAGGCGCCAGATAGTTTCAGTTTCAGTGAGCTTTCCCGAGATGCCCTTTCATCCCCCTGGGCATCTACTCTCCAGCTAGAAAGTTTGGTATCAAGCAAATGCGGACTCGGATTTAAGAATTACAATTTCTCTCGCGCGTTTTCCGGGTACCCGAGGATAAATCAGGGATCATTAATGCATACTTCAAGCTGCTCTACCTATGGTCGGGAAACCCTGGAAACACTCCGGGTCGACCGTTCAGGGCCCACTCGGATATCTTTTGAGTTACCGCTCGCCGTCCAAACTGTCGAAATTCAAAGATTTCATTGTGAACGTGGCGGTTTGAGAGCGTAATCAGCACTGCATTGCTCGTCTTCGGACTACTTACCTCCTTACCAATGAATCTCAGTCCCTGCGCGCAGTCAATTGAAAGCGGAACCAGGACTCTGAATTATTCACAGGATGCTCTCTATTGGATGGTGTTTTTGGTGTCGGTGTGCCTTGCTGATGAATGCTAAGTCATCGTTCTTTTTTTTCTGCAATAACAAGTGACTTTCTTTGTCTCTTCAAAGGTCCTCGTCAATAAAAATCACTCCACTATCCTGAACTCTACCCCACCCGATTATATACGACATACGATTGGAGCTATCGGGACGCTAGTGCTTGGGGCTGTCCGAGTTGGGGAAACGCCGAGAAATGACTGGGCGTTAAGTAAGGGACCAGCAGTGCTTACCCGACACCACCATCACGTTTGGCGGAAACTCGTATACGGATCTCATCGCCGTTTGCGTGACTTGAACCGAAGGTCTACATTTCTCACTAATATTTTTTTTGCCTCATTTCATTCGGTACCGTTGGTATAAATAAGGCCCCCCGTTGTAGGTTCTGAACTAATCCATGACTTTCTTTATTACTATCCTAATTCCCTTAATCCTAGCATCTACCATTATTTTCTCGTGGCTTCGAAGCACACGACGTCTATCGTTACCCCCTGGACCCAAAGGCAGTTTCTTTACTGGTGTCAAAGACCAGCTACCACCATCTCCTTGGAAAAAGTACGCCGAATGGGCAGAATCCTTTTGCAGTGAGTCGGAGCTTCATCATCATCACAAAAAAAGTCTACCAGACAACTAATTGAGTCTTTAGCAAATATACTCTATTTCCGCGTCTACAACAGGGACTTTATCGTCCTCAACGATCATACCGCAGTACATGACCTTTTAAATTCACGCGCTGGGATCTACTCCGATCGACCGAAAGCTTGGATGTTCTTCGAGCTATGTGCTCGAGAGAACGCGGTTTTCAATATATCCGCTACAAGTCCTCGTCATTCTCAGTACAGACGGCTGCTCCAGACGCGGCTGAGCGGGCAAGCTATCAAAGAAATGTATCAAGTACTTACAGACGAGTCTGAAAGAATGGTACACGCGATTGCCTCTTCACCGTCAGATTATGAGAAGCATATCCGACGGTAAGCCTTCTCGTGTTTTGCCTCCGGTGGTTTTTTTTTTCTAGTGCCCTCATCGGTCCGATTAGAAACTCTGTGGGTGTCATTATGAAAGTTGCATATGGCTACGAAGTTGTTTCCGAGAACGATCACTTCATTGACGTTGCTGAAGAATGTGCGAAAATTTCTGGATGGGCGATGGCACCGGGTCGGTGGCTTGTTGACTACTATCCTATCCGTAGGTGTAATCTGGATTTCTCGTAAGTCTCTCCAAGACTTACGATATTCCTACGATCTGCAGTACGTTTTATCCCGTCATGGTTACCCTTCGCAGGATTCCAACGCCAAGCGGAACAATGGAAGAAACGGCTTAGTTCTCTGTCCGATGAACCACATCAATGGGTGAAGAACCAGATGGTAAGTACGGAAACGTTGAATGACAGCTTGACTTCAAGCTCACTGGCTCCAGAAATCGGATAGTCATATGGAATCGTTCACCTCCAAACTCATGAACCCAGAAGGACGTGGTTCGGTGAGCGCGGCAGAGGAAGATCTTATAAAATGGACTGCTGGTGGTCTGTACGTCGGCGCGACCGATACCGTGAGTTACCTTTCATTTTTGAAGCCGAAAGCCCATTAACCTTGCCTTCCATTCCACCTTTAGACTATATCCGCCATGATTTCTTTCATGCTATTGATGGCCTTACATCCCGAAGCCCAGAAGAAGGCTCAAGCCGAGATCGACCAAATCGTTGGATCTCAACCACGTCTTCCTGAAGTCGACGAGCTCCCTCATTTACATTATCTATACGCTATAATGAAAGAAGTTCTGAGATACGCTCCCGTTGCCAACATAGGTACGTTTTTATCGAGTCAAACTCCACTGATCATTGATCGATTCCCCACACAGCACTTCCACACCGGGTAATCCGGGAAGATGAGTATAAAGGGTACAGGATCCCGAAAGATGCTACCGTTATTGCTAACGTTTGGTATGCATCACGTTCCTTTTCGCATTTTCATTGCTTTTTCCGTCCAACTCACCCTCCCGCTGTAAGGTCGATCATGCATGACCCTAACATATACCCGAACCCCATGAAATTCGATCCAGATCGGTTCTTTGGAGGACCGACAAATTCGAACGAGAAACATTCGAGACGGATTGACTCAGAAACGACTAATCCGGATCCTACCCTGTTTGCATTTGGCTTCGGGAGGCGTAGCTGTCCAGGTTCGCCATTCTCTCCTCCCGATGCTTTGTACCTATTTCATTCCTGAACTTTTGTTTATTTGTCAGGCATACGTTTTGCCGAGACATCTTTATTGCTGTGTATGGCACGAATATTGGCCAAGTTCACCATCAGGCTGCCTTCGCCAGTGCCTGATCCTTCAAAGTTTGTCGAGTTCACCTCAGGGATTACAAGGTCAGTTTATCGATTCATTTGTTTTTCACGCCTTTACGCGCGTAAAAAGCATGGCGTTCGGCGCTGACGAACTTTTTCCCCCACTTTTTTCTAAATAGCCATATCAAGCCTTTTGAAATACAGATACGGTCACGGGTGATCTAACCGTTCTAAGTTAATGAGCGCTGTGTCACTATGGTTTCATCTTGCGAACATTACAATAGAGGGATTGTAGTATAATGTTGTCGATTAATGTAGAGCAATTTACTAATAGTCATAGAGTATTACAGAGGTAATTAAAAACTAATGTACATAATTTATTCTCTCTCAATGGCACTGGCGGTCCATAGCCGCATTATAGGCGGGATTCACCGTTCGGGATCCTTTTGCTATGGTCAACGTTTTAGTGATTTCACATGGTTCGTGAGAAGAAAACAACAGCTTTTTTTTTTTTTTTCGCCGTGTTAAGTACGCTGATCTTTGGCATCCCGCAACATGAGAATCATGAAGGTACCTTGCGGGATCTAGTAATTTGATATTACACTGACCCCTTCGCTGAAGCTGTAATGGAGCATACCAGACCTGGAGCGAGCACAACCGGCAACTATTTCCAAGGCAATCAATCGATGACGCGGAATACTCCGAGTCGAATGAAGAATCCCGTAGCAGTTCACAGCCGTGGTCCATTCGCTCGGGCTTGCCGTGGACCGTTGTAAGCTCGATAGCCGCCATAACTCAGCTTGAAATATCAACCCAAGCAGGCTGCGTAGAGGGCTTGTCAATGTCTTGTAGTTCCGTGCCGGTGTTTTCGCGCCCATCATTCATCAGAGTTGTCCCCACAACGTTTCATCATTTATCACAGAGATACTACAAGTACAAGATTGGACGAATTGAGAAAGAAATAACAAAATCAAAAAAATCCCGTTTCTACGGTTCAAAATGAATCTTACGAAATCCAGGGGTCAAACGTACACACTAGTACGGAGCGGTAAAATTTCCTGGCCCAGCCATTTGCTGGTCGAACCATACCGTTTGATTGATCCACCTGAGCCACTCCATGTCATCCAGAGAAAGTCCAACCTAGAAGGAGTGGAAGTTAATTAAAAGGGAGAAGACGTCAGCAAAGAGGGAACATACCATGTCCATACCAAATTCATCGGGAAACCCGACATCTGATACTGGAGGTAATGTTTGGGTTTGATATTGCGGGTGATAAAAATACGGATGATGGCTTTCCTGAATGAACGCAGGAGCAGGCATCGACATAGGGAAAGGGGGCAGCGGCTGTGATTGAGGGTTGAGTTGGGAAGAAGAGGGCAGGGGAGTCGGAGCGACCTGAGTGATTGAGGGATGCGTCTCACTCCACGGGATACAGCCTGCATCTTCGAGTTCAGGACAGTAATAAAGCCATGTCGAGCCGGGAACCTCTGAAGCTGTGGGATCATGTGTAGCGATAACAGCAGACGGCGAAGGGGAGCGTGAAGTGGCTGAAGTCCCCGAGGTACTATCGCTAGAGTATTCAGACTCTTCGAAATTGTCCTCCGAATGCCAGGTGACAACGTCGGCTCTCTCCCTCAGTCGCGCACTACGTCTTGTCCCGGCTGGAGAAGAGGCAGCAGTAGATCCGCCCACGTAAACCCGGGGTCTCTTCATCAACACCTTATCGTCAACTTTCACTTTCTCTCCCCGCCGTTTCTTTGCTTTCCTTTCGGGTCGATACTTATACCCCGGGTAAGCCAACGAATGTTGCTGCTTCGCTTCCTCAGCTAGATCATACCACTTCCTTCTCTCCTCCGCGTCTAAACTTTTCCACATTTTCCCAATCTCTTGAGAAAGGGCGGACTGAGGCTTTTTCGAAAGCTGTCGTAGCATGACTGCGCGATAGAGGATAAAAGCGTTGGGAGGCCTTGGGATATGATTGGGCCTTGGAGTATGACTGGGCTGATTGCCAACGACGGACCGGGGCATGACGAAGTTGTTGATTATGATCGAAGGGCAAGAGGAGGAGGGTCCTGTTAAGACTGTCGTGCAAGGGAGGGCGGGGAAGTTGACTTTCAAACCCCCCAATTTCGAGGCTTTTATAGCTTTTGCCAACGAATGCCACACGAAATGTGGTTGAACGGGCTTCCCTGAGACCACTTGCCAAATTTGGTGTCGGCCAAAGTGGTTCAAGCTGAGGTGGCATCATTGGGTGGTAGCGAGGAATAGGGGAATAGTCGTCTTTCTTGGATGAAATTTGAGCTATAAATCGTTAAAGATCAGCAGGTATAGAATATCAACAAATAGAAAACCCACATACAACTCGAACCCAGAGAATATCGATATCTGAGCTGCAGAAAGTACAAAGGAATGCTTTGGTGTACGACCAAAAGGCGTAGCCGACATCCAAAATAGATGAATGCTGCTTGAACAGACAGGCAAAGCAGACCATAACCCATATACAGCAAAACGGGTGGCCCAGGACCATATCGGTGTGATGTCAGGAGTGGCATCGCATCGACCGAGATCTGAGATGCCACATGAACTTAAAATATATCCTGCAAGAAACGCTTCATGATCACATCATAAGTGTGCTCTCAGACAAGAGATATATGTCGAGAAAGGATGAACCGAGGTGATTTCACTCTTGTTATCTATTTTGAGTCCCCTTTTTCCGAGTCAAGGCCAAATTAAAGGCAACCACCACCGTGCGCCTCTGACCACTACCAACCGCCTGTCGTGGAATATTCCATCAACGTCGACAGGCCCGGGCGGCTAGATGCGTATTGGATGAGAAATCAATCGATCCACTGAAGATAAAGAGATAGATCATAGTAGTACTTACGAGTTCTCGCCGGATCTCTGTTACTGATTGCAGAACTTCGAGGGCCTGAGCCGCACTTCAAAGGTTGCTCCCAAGTCTTTCTCCACCATATCTCCAATATCCAATTTAATTGCAAGGGCCGTTATACAGTCATCTACCGCTCACCAGTACACTATTTTGTACACCCTAACACCTCAAGTATGTATCTCAGTACAGTTGAATATCTCATATCTCATATGATTAGTTCTATAGCTTTTGTATTCCATATGACAGATATTCCATACCATATATCACCCTCCCAAACTCTCCCTGGATAGATTCCTGTTCTTTCTAGATTCCTTCCAGTCAATTTCCATTGATTCTGATACCTGTACTATTAAGATCACATACTCAAACCCTGATCAAACTCAAAATGGGTGAATCTAAGCTCGTAAGAAAGAGTACGAGTTGAGACGAGTACTCAGGCGTCACACAGTATAGTGGGAACGACTTATGATATTAAATATTACAGTACCTGTAAGAAAGAGTACGAGTTAGGACGAGTACTGCAAAATAGGTGGTAAGTATTAAGTATAATGAATAGATAGAAAAGATATACACACCTCAGGCGTCACACAGTTTAGTGGGAACGACTGAGGTGCATGGTAGGTGAATCGAGACATATATGTGGCCGATCATAAGGATGGCCAAATAAACAGTAACTTAGGAATGAAACGAAAGGAAGAGGGGTCAAATACATAATAAGTAATCGAGTATCTATAAACGGAAGGAGTCGGTAATTAGTACGGAAAGGGTATACGAGGTCGGGATTCGAGTAACTCTCAATACAATTTATCTTAATGGCTGCTTCTAGGATGCAGTAAGTTTGCCTATCAATGAAGCTCATTTAGAAGGATAGAACCTCTGTTGGAATACTTGAATTTATGATATCAAGGTCAAAACTTATACCCATGATATGAAATATAAGTGCTGGAGGAAGAATATTTCGTATTCTGGATGGGGTATCAGTGGAATATCCCCGCATCCTGACCTTGTTCCATGCGCATCCAATTCCATATCACGAATATTCCGCATGTCCTTGTTCCATATGAAGTATTCAACTGTATCTCACAATGGTCCTATACTACAAGAGGGATGTCAAAACACTGATCAGTAGTCATGCCCAGAGTATTTTTACTAGACTGTGGGTGTGTACTCTATCAAGTGTAGAATATAACCAAGGCTCTGCAGAATGTGGACATAGGACCGGCGGCTGCTCCGATGCACGTCGATCACTTTCCATTTTAGGGCCGAGGTAGCGGCACAAATACCACATCTTTGCTGGAACCTACCCCTCACTGTTCAGAACCACTAATGAGAGCCAACTTGGTGTGTATCTTTATGTATCATAGAGGAAACTGGCAAAGATCTAGACATAAATACAGCTGAATACTTCATATGGAATAAGGACATATGGAATATTCGTGTACTGGAATTGAATTTGCATGGAACAAGGTCGGGAGGTGGGGATATTCCACTGATACCCCATCCGGAATATGGAATATACTTCCAGACAGTTCCTCTACTCATATTCCATATCATGGGTATAGATCTTGACCTTGATATCATAAATTCACAGAGGTTCTACCCCTTCTAAATGAGCTTCATTAGTACACAAACTTACTACATCCCAGAAGCAGCATCGAGATAAATCGAAAGAGCTTAGATTCACCCATTTTGAGTTTGATCAGGGTTTGAGTATGTAATCTTAGTACACATATCAGAATCAATGGAAATTGACTGGAAGGCATCTAGAAAGAACAGGTATCTATCCAGAGAGAGAGTTTGGGAAGAATTTGGAGGTATATATGGTATGGAATATCTGTCATATGGAATACAATAATCATAGAGCTAACCATGTTCCATACAAGATATTCAACTGTACATAGTATTCCCCTTGCTAGACTGAGATTACTGTTCCCTAACCTACTTACATTTTTATTGTAAATTCAGTTTCCATGTTTCCCCGCCATATATTACCAATGATAAAAAACGTATACTTCTATGTACTATAATTTTCGAGAGGGCTCTGGCGGCTTGATCGGGACACGTCCTGCGGGCCGAGCCTCGAAAGCTCGGCAACTTCCGGATGACCGGCTGGTGTTACAACATCTGCTTGTTCCCTTTTAATGTTATGAATGCAGAAGCACAGAAGGCTAGAGGTATTCTCTAGGACAGTTAGATAGATAACATCAAATGAACTAAAAAAATTAGTTTACTAGACTAATCCGAAAGGTTTTTTCGGCGACGATTTGGGGCCCTAAAATGTAACTCGATCTTGCCATATATCGAGTTCACTCTCGGTATGCCCCGCAGAGTCATCTAGATACACATAGAGCTCTCTTCCGTCCTACTAAGTTGCATGTAGGAATGCGACGGGATGATTGAAGGTTTTGCTCCATCTAATCATGTTTGATATGTACGCCAACAACCTCAGTTGAGGACGAATATAGTACACTGTGTGGGAGAGCTTGGTTATTAATGGTTCGGATGTACGACAAAGTTGGGCCGGACAGCATTATTTCCGTCTTCAGGGACCTGCCGCGCCTCGACGTGAAATATGCTGCTTTGTCCCAAAAGAGGACCACGGAAACACCCAAAAACCGCAACTTGACTGCCCCTGAGATATTAGTAACCCAAATCATTCGGACAAGGTGAGAACCTGCATTTTTTTCGCCTTAGTCGGAGTCTGAGAATCATCGCTCCCGCGGCGTAGTCGAACGATCCTGAAAACTTTGGAGTTGGCTCCATATGCGTATCCTGTCAAGTTGTTCATCGATAAATTTTGGACACGCCAGGCCTTGACCTTCACGAAGTGCCCATAAGGAATGACGAAAGATAGAGAGGCTCAGTCATAGAATTATAGGAAAAGAGGTATGTCGGTGTATTTTACATTCCGGTTGTTTAGCATAAGGGACGCCTGAAAGCTGAAAGATGATAGTAGCCTTGACGTATGTCTCCGGTACGGACCGGCCCCTCATGTTTCCGGTTGAGTCACAGTGACTCGTATGGCGCAACACCGGTTAAGGTCGGCAAAATCCGGGTCCATGCGACCCCCCTTCTTTTTTAAATCCCGGTGCACCCATGGCCCAGTGGGTGAGTGTGAGACAGGGCTTGCAGGGGGAATGATGGGTCGCTTGCATTTAGATCAAGTATCAACTTCAAGCTGGAACTTTGAGATCACCTACAGAGACATGACGGAGGAGCAATTTGTGACCCTGCTACATCATTATGGTAGCACTAAAGTTACTATCGTTGACTACGGATAATGTTAGGGTTTGCACTGTCTTTTTGTTTCCCTGTGCTCGTCCGTGACATAATCTGACAGGACAAATGAGCTGTACTACCGTCCAGCTCGGAGTCCAATGTAGGAGGCTCACAAACTATAAGAAGTATGGATTTCTTGGATGGAGACTCCACAACATACATGGCAATCCCCAGCCATGGCAGCTCTGTTCTTAATCACAAAACTGGCTCTAATCCTTCTTTCAGCGATCTTATTCGATCGCTGCTACGTCCCACCCTTCGGTAATCCCGAGATCCCTGCCCCACCGTCTCTCAAGTCATCGTTTTATGTCAAAAGAGAATGGTTTCTCAACTGCATCGTGGTATATTACTTCCCCATTCAAAGGGTATCGTCCCCCTCCCCGCATTTTATCCCCTCAAAAAGACTAACACATGAGTGGTAGATGGCATATCTGGCAATCAGCTTCTTGGAAGCCAAATTTATTGCTAATCAGCTTTACTCCTTCCCCGGCAACACATTCTCCGATCATTATTCCTCGATTAAACCACCGACATCAGGAATGAGCACCTGGTTGGCCCTCTTCGGGCTAGTCGTCGCAATTACCGGTGGTATCATCCGACTTTCGTGTTATCACAGCTTGGGGCAAAATTTCAGCTTTAATTTACTGGTTGTCGTGTCCCCGTCAGACAAGCTGGTAACTTCAGGCCCGTACTCGTTCATCCGTCATCCGTCGTACACTGGAATCATCGCACTGTCGGGAGGGTTGATTTTATATAACCTCTCGCCCGGCTCGTGGATTCGTGAAAGTGGGATACTAGAAGATCCGTTTTGTAGCAGACTCGTTTGGTTTTGGGTTGGGGTAGTCAATTTTGTGAATGTGACGCTGACATTGAGAGCATCGGAGGAGGATGAACAGCTGAAGAGGAAGTTTGGTGAAGAGTGGGAAGCCTGGAGACAAAGTGTAAAACATAGATTAGTGCCTGGGCTATATTAGTAAGTACTATCTGCTGTAGAGGAGGTACGGTACAGTTCGCGGGAATGCCGGGCCCGGAATTTATCCTAGCGCACATAGATACTTGAATGATATATGATGACAAAAAATGAATTGTTATTTTGTCAATGAAGCAGGGAGAATTTGGTGGATAACATCTGAAGCAAGAAAGCTGGGAGCAAGGTCAACAAACTCAAGGTTCAATGATATCATTGCTATCATGTGTGTTCATTGTTCCTGACCTGTCTATAAGAATTATACTAATCAGGAAAGCTGTGAACCAGTATTGAATCAGCACTGCTGTATGCAGGTTCTCTGTTGACTTCAGTAATACTAAATAATGTAGTATGGGATCCTAATAGTGTTGGAGTTGCACCATTTGACTTTGAAGATGTTTCAGCCCTAGTGTCTGTAAGTACTCTCTCAACACTATTTATATAATTCTGATCTATCCCTTCAGGGACTTGCTCCTACAATGGTTATTGCTCGGGTAGCATATGGAAAATCTGTGGACAGTGTTCAGTAGGAATTGTCAACATTCTGTATTGCTGAAGTTCAGGCTAGTCAACAAAAGATCTATTGCCACAAAGCAAGCCACTGTTGATCTCCAAACACAATCTCAGCACACCACAAGTAACTTGCAAGGAGGGGGAGACCTACAAGCTACTGTAAAGCCAGATGTAGAGAAAATGGTCTAGAGTATGCACTATAACTGATGGAGATGAATCACTGACCTTTGGCTATTCAGCCATGCTTTCATATTTTCTTGCTTCCATACAACCATCTGGTAGCATATTTTCTATATTCTGTTGGTGACTATGCAGCTCGGCTTTCTATTATTTATTTATTTATTTTTTGAGTGATTTATTGATAGAATGTGAGGGAAAGATGAGCAAAAACTAAAGGTACTTCATTACCTCCAGGCTGGGAGTTTAACCTGGTCCAGATTTTGAGCAATATTGGAATACCCTACCTGCAACAGTAATCTTTACTAACCAGTGCACTAGATGATATTTTTTCACTCTTCAGGGCCCCAGCCAAGGCTTTTGCCCTAAGCGCACACTGCACTAATAAGTTTGCTCCAGGATTGCATTTACTGCATCATGATAGGGCACATCAGATTCTGGCCTGGTAGAGATACATGTCTCCCTCCTTTCATGCTGCAATGACATACACTATGGAAGGCTTCTGGACCTTGAGCACACTTTTCCAACCAAGCTCACTGCATTTCAGGCATGTTTGTGATACTTATGCTGCTGTTGTCAAAGGGCCCTGGGTGTTATCGTTGGGAATGACAAAACTCGCAAAATGAATTGATGACTGACGAGTTTTCGCCTTCCGGAATCTTACGCTGCAGCCACGATACTTGGCGAATTTGAGTGTGCCTGTAAATACCAGATATTCTTTAATGACTGGTAACCCGAGTTAATGGCCTCATTCACATCCATTCGGCGTGCCACAAAAATCTGAATACGAAGGGTTCAGCTGCCCTTTCTCCGAGATCTAAACCCCCACCTACCAATAAAATACCCCCGACTCGGAGGCGAAGTAAAACAGAAAAAACAAAACTGCTCGGCAGAGGATGGATATCGGATGCCCATGACCAGAAACCTCGCAAATGTATGAGTCACTGTGGACAGGCTAGTGGTGATTTTTAATCAGGAAGTCGGGTGACCTTGAGGATAGACAAGAAACCCTTGGATCTGGTATACGGGGATAGTCTTCTGCATATAAAGTCTACAAGAAGTGATCAAAAACCCTGCCGGGTGGAAGATAATGTCCCAATGGCACGAAAGAGCCTGCCAGAGAGCGGTTTGGGAACTTGGGATTAGTCAGTTTCCGCATCTAAGCTTTTTAAGATTTTCTCAACCAAAATTGAAAAAACCTTCGTTCCGAAAAAAAATTTCCCAACGTGAACGCATCTCGTTCGCAACCCGCAATCTCGTCACCATCGCGTAAACGATTCGCTCAATAGTTGAGTTTAGGAAAACTAATCCGTCTCTGCCATGACCCCCCCCCCCTTTTTTTTTTTTTTTTTTTTCAGAAACCGCCAGCCGCGGGTGTTCCAGCTTCTTTTTTTTCTCGAAAATTCCAGAGTTCTAGATTGATTTCCCCCTCCCCACGGCCCAGATTACGCCCACCCTTCTGAGTGAGGAGGAGGAGACTGCCAAACGGACTCGGAGACCTAGGGAAAGGAAAGGAATCATTTTCGCCACGGATACAAAAAAAAAATGAAAAAAAAATTAATTTGTTAGCTAAAACGATAATCGCTACACACATAATTTAAACCCTCATAATATTTTTTACCTAAATTTTAATATATTGAAAAAA
>MU127822.1:48411-59285 GCA_014904975.1 Marasmius fiardii PR-910
TAAAACGATAATCGCTACACACATAATTTAAACCCTCATAATATTTTTTACCTAAATTTTAATATATTGAAAAAAATGTAAATATAATTTAAAAGAAAAAAAAAAAAAAAAAAAAAAACCACCTTCAAGTAACATGCGCAGCCCTGAGCCTACCCCATCCCAACCCTCGTCTGGATAACACAGAACAACCACGATAACAACACCTATCAAGCCAACGGTCAACGGTCCACGGTCAACCGGGAGCAACCGGCAACGAACTCGGATTCGTTTTTTTTTAAAAAGCCTTCTGGAAACCCTGCCCATATATATAAAAAACCAACGTTAAAGATTTCACTCCAAGGCATAGAACGGGGCAACGACTGACCCATGATATTGGCCATGGGGTGAAACGAAGGTGTGGTTAGGCTCTAGCTAGAGAAGAAAACACGTGCCTACTCGATTCAGTCCCAGAGTTAACGCCCGTTTGTAACAGCGCATTCAACGTGTTATCGTCAAGGAAAGTACTCTGAGGAAACTAATACAAAGATCGTCTCCACACACGACTCGGACTGGCTTTTCGCACCATGAGATTGCAGAAAAAAAATATTGCGGTTTAGCACAAAGGTTTGTACCAGTAAATTAAATCAACACCACGAAAAAAAAAAAAAAACTGCTCGATACAATCAACAGCTAACAACGCACAACACACAACAACCAAACGAGAGGGAGGGGGGAGAAAAAAAAAAAAAAAAAGACGAGAAGAAAAAAAACAACGATATATATGACGACGACGAACAATGACCGGGACCATCGACAACCGCAAAAAGGTACACTGCCAACACCGCACAACTCCCAATATAGAAAAAAAAAATCATCAGATGACGATAACTAAAATCCACCCAGAAAAAAAAATCGAAAAAATTCCAAGAAAAAGTTCCTTCCAAGAGAGCAAACCTCGTATCCCCACCAACTTGTTTTTTTGGTGAACATGACAGATAGGTTGGGCGAACCGTAAGAGAGAATAAAATACATCCGCAACACAACGAACGATAGCGAACAGGCAAAACAAAAAGGGGGAAAGCTTTGAGCTGGCCTTGGTAGTGGTGGCAGCGGCAGCAGCTGGTAGTTGAGAACGATCCCATGTTTACCACCTCCAAACGAGATGTTGACAATATAGGACGGGGGGGGGGTTGGGGAGAGAGAGAGCATTACCACCACCGCCAACAAAAGAACGAGCACCCATCGCCCAAAAGTCCCAGACGCACCACTCTCTCCCCCCCCTTCATTCGTTCATGCCAGCCGTTGGGATTCAAGAGTTCACAAACAACTCTCTCCTTCGCTGCCACTTGCCAAAAGTCACCGCTACCCTCCAATCTCCCGTTCCACCACCTCCAAAAACCCCCTTCCTACACCCTCGAAACCTCCAACCCCAAATTCCTCCCACTTTAAATCGAAGCAGAAGAAGAAACACTCCAGGTCGACGACTCTGGATGAGAAACCTTTCCCTTTCTCGCCTCGTCTACGCCCACGTCTGCCCATGGAGAAGGCTCTACCTCCATCTCTAGATCCTCCGGTCCGAACGGGGGGTTCCTGAGTGACAACGACGACGAAGAGTTGGAGGAAGAGGCATCTGCAGTTACACCTACAGCTGTTATATCCGGTGGTACTTGCGGCAGCGACGACGACGACGACACAGCAACAACAACAGCATCAGTACTCAGACTCGGAAACCTCATATCAGAAAAATGAGGTGTACTCCCCGGAGTGGCCGTAAACGAAGAAGCAGTAGACGGCGTAGGAGGAACAACCTCCACACCAACATGTCCATCCACGCTGATAGTCTTATCCGGATCCTCCAGTTCGCCACAGTCACCGTCGAGCGTGCGCACATGCACAGGATCGTCCACTTCCTCCCCAACAGGCGAAGTAGGCCTAGACTTGACACCAACTTCCGAATCCGACCTCTCTCTCCGCCTCCTCACAACATCAACACCTCTAACAAACACATCCTCTACTTCTCCCCCCACATTCGCCTCAACAATAGAAGGCCTAGGCGTCCTATTATCCATCTCGGGAGAATTCGTCACCGACGAACCCCGACTCCTCAACCCAACCACCTCCCTCTCAACCACCCCAAGCGCCTTCTTCAACGCCTCCTTCTGCTCCCTAACCTCCTTCAACTCCTCCTCCGTCTCCGCCCTCTTAATCCTCTCCGTCTTGACCATCTGATTAGCTTCTTCAAAAAGACTCTGCGTCAGCGACTCGAGCTCCTCTTCGAGTTGAGTTTTGGCGAGTATAGCCGATTTTTTAAGCGCAGTCTCCTGAGAGAGAGTCGATTGAGTTTTCGACAGGTCAGATTGGAGAGACGATAGTTGTTTTTGGAGAGATTCCAGTTTCGATTCTAAATCGTCGATTTGGGTGTGATGAGAGGACGAACTGTGGAGTGAGGACATGGATGAGGAAGATAGATGGGTGTGGTGGTTGTTGGTGTAGGGTGAGTGAGGGTGTCCGTGTGTATGGGGATGAGGATGAGGATGAGGGGAGGTTCCACCGGAGTTTGAGAGGTTTGTGGAGCTACTGCTGAACCGAAACTTGAAAAATCTGTTTTCGGCGGGAGGAACGGATGGAGAGAGAGGTGTTGAGGGTGGTGGAGGGTTTCTAGGCGATTCTGGAGATGAAGGAGCTGGTGAAGCGGGACTAGGAGCGGGCGATGGGGTATGAGAGGGTAGAGAAGTTTGAGAGCCTCTTCTCCAGCCGACGTCTTTTGGATTATGAGATGAAGCTTTGAGAGCCTCTTCTAGCATTTCGTTGTTGGAGATGACGAGTTTGAGATTCGATTTTGCGACGTTGAGTTGGACTTCCAAGTCTGCTTGAGTTTTCAAAGCCTCTGTCAATAGGGTCGTCTGTTCGGTGTAGGTGAGTAAACGAAGAATAGAAAAAGACTGAGAGACTTACCAGCTCTGTAACTCGTTTTATAACCATCCCCAAAGCCATCCTCAGATCGTCTTCCTGTCCGTGTTGCTCGACTCTTCTCGCATCATGAAGATCCTCTTCGATCTTTAATAAGAACGATTCCCCATTCGTAGTTTTAGACGATGCGCGTTGTTGAGTTGCGTTTAGACTGTCTGTTCGGCGGGGTAGATATTGTGAAGATGAAGGGAAATGCAGCATAGGAGAAACTGGGGGGGGGGGCGTCGTGGCCGTTTTGTTCAAGTAAGGACATGAGGTTGCCGAAAATGGTTTGCGGTTGCTGTTTAGGGTTAGGGTTAGGGCTTTGCCGCTCTCTATGCTCCCGGATTATGCCTTGTACCTCTCGTGGCTACGGCGTTAACTGTACAAAGTACACGGCTAGTCATGCGTTGTTCCTTTAACAAAGTAACGGTCGACAGATTTACTTTGGATACGCGAACACAGCCAAAATGGGATTTTAGATAAACGACGGCTGATTTCCTCACCTTACGTTCCTTGACCCCCTCCATCTTCCCGCCCCTTTCAAACCCAGCCGAATGTCGAGCCCAACCACCAGGATTCAAAAGAAAAGTTCCCCGAACCCCAGAGCCTGGAAAGAAAACGATGACTACAACGCACCCTGTCAAGAATTCAACTGTAAATACCCCATCGGCGGAGAAGGATTAGAAAAAAGTTTTCGAAAAAGCACAGTCAAATTCCAATTCCTTCCCAACACTATTCCCAAAAAGCCCCCCTCTCTAGCTCCTCCAAATCCCCATACACCCCAATGCAAATGCAAAATCCGCTTCTGCCTATCCCAAAGCCACCTCTCCCCTCATCGAAAACTTCATCATGGGCCCATCAAGTTCTACAACCTCCCCACCACCACCGACCCCGCTCCGCACTCCGAGTCCTATTCCACGCCGTCCTCATCAGCGCCTTCCAAAGTGCTCTCAAAAATCTTGACGCTATACGAACAACGACCTATAGTTGGAGAAACAGAACCTCAACCGGACGTCCGTCTGCGTTTTGCTCTTCACATTCACCCGTTCGCTTTCGCTTTCGATCCGTCAGTGTCGATCATCTTTCGATTCCGAACGATTCGAGGCTTGGTCGAGGACGATTAATATTGGAAACTTGATCGAGGACGAGGAGCAGGTGATGTGGGTGCCCTTGGGCTTGGGCTGTGGTGTTGTGTTAATTTATACTATACTTACGGGATTTGTGATTGGGGGAGTTTGACTTTGAATCCGATTTGGGTATGTGTTTTTGGGGGAAGGAGGGGTTTTTATTCTTCCGGGGCCGGGGGGGATGATTATTCATTTCAAGAGAGTCGTTTGAGTATACAAAGAGGGTTTGGGGCGTCACATCTTTTTTGGTTGGTATGGGCTGACTTTCTTTTGATTCTAGAAATCTCGGTTCATGATCTTTTTTCATGTTCGTCTGTCTTGCAGCAACAGAATACGTTAGCGCTGCTCAAGTGCCTAGTAGCAACTCGAAGGGCGGTTGTGGTGAAAGGGTATTATTCAGAAACAGACGTCTATTTTTCATTGGGAGGAGGTTGGTTGGATCGTGTCGATGGATGGGTGCAACCAGTGAAACTTACCGCATTAATGGTAATCAGTCCTCTCTTTCTCCTCTCTCGAAAGGACGCCTCTGAAGCTGGAAAAACCACTCTCCTCAAAGTCGGGTTACGACGGGTTGTGATGACCGGAAACATGGTTCGTCGACGGGAAACTCAGAGACCCAGTCGTTCCGACGCAAAACTAACCGGGTATGCGCAACAACAAGAACTTACACCTCGAGACTTTTACAGTTAGGGAAACATTACTGTTGTCGGTGTTTCCCGGTGAAGGTACGAAAAAGCAAGTGATGATTGTCTCTTTTCAAGTGACACTAAATCTACTTTCTTAGGTCTAAACGTCGACACAACGCAAACGTCTGACACCTTCTCTTCCTCAGTGAGCCTGCATCTGGGTTTAGACAGTCAAAATACCTGGTCTATATGTTCACTTCTTGGAAAGCTTTGCAGATAATGCCAGTGGACAAGCTGTCTTGGGTGTTGTGTACGATTCATCATCTCTTCCGCTCTGCTCTTTCAAGAATTCTATCGGCTTTTGTTCTTAGCCAAAGGCGGAAGGACGGACTACTTTGGCGACATGAGAACCCAACGCTTCAACTCTCACTGACTATTTCCTGCTGACTAGTGTCCTTCTGAAGCGAATCCAGCGGAATGGATGCTCCATGGTCATCGGAGCTGCCCCTGGAGCTGTGATTTATGCGGACGCTTGGAGACAAATTTAGTGTGGAATACGAAAAAGGGAGTTGAAGAAAATGTCGTTGAAGCAGGTTCAGGTTCAGGAAAAGAAGAGTTTGCGGCACCGTTCTGGAAAACAGCTACGTACTTCGTTATCAGAGGGGTGTTGCTACATCTATTCCAAGGCTTGCGTTGGTGTACTTTTGACTTGTAAGTGCTCCATCCGTTTTGTTTTATTTTCCTAACGACCACGCATCCAGGTGCTTTTCCCTTTCTGGCGAGCTGACAACACGAAAGAAGGCCTACAAAAATCCATCTTCGGAAACCTCGTTAACCAAATAATGCCCCACTTTGTCACTCAACGAGCTCGTGAACGTCCATCGAAAGCATGCTCTTGGCAAGCTTTCATGTCAGCAGAACTCCCTTGGAATGCCCTCGCAGGAACATTGACGTTCTTCTGTTGGTTCTACCCAATCGGACTCTGGAGGAACCCAGAACCCACGGATGCAGTAACGGAGAGAAAGCGGATTGAAGTTTCTGTTTTTTTGATGAGCTTCACTTCGACATTTACTCTGCAGAAGCTGGAGGAGGAATCGCAAATCTGTCGTTCTCTCTCTCTCTCTCTGGCATTTTGCAGGTCAGTCGCTGTGAAAATAAGGTTTGACTGAGTTTTTGCTTTTTTTTTTTTTTTTTGTTTTGTAGTGTCCTCGTTTCTCCAGAGAGGATGCCACGATTTTGGACCGCGTCTCTCCTTCTCACTTACACCGAGGCCTTTTTTTTTGCTCCTCGATTAAGCTCTCCCGATTTGACTCACCACCCAACACGTCCACGACCTGCGGAGCGTACCTTGCCTCGTTTCATTATCTTTCGCAGGGTGGGAGACTGTTCAATCCTGATGCTACATTGCGAGTACTGCGTGTTAAAGGACACGAAGCAAGTCAGCTCGTCGTACGATTTCGAATCATTTGGGCTCATATCGGTTTTCAACTTTTCTTTTTTTTGGGAGCGTTGTTCTTTTTACTAAGTTGGCTCGGGTGAACCGAAGAAGGTCAAAAGTTTGAAGGTTCTGTGCATTCTCTTAGTTTTCCTGTTCAGTTTATCATTTTTCCTCACGCGCCACGGATACGATACTCTATCATACAACTTTACTTTCACGATCAACAAAGGCCTTATACGATATCTTTAATTTCATTTTGTGGTGAGGGCCTGTGAAGTGCACCGTGCGCCAGAGCAAGAGTACTGAGCCAGGACCCCTGGGAATGCCCCAAATGTATGTTCCCGGGAACCCCAAAAATTATCCGGATCCGGAATTCGCCCCATACCTCCCTCGAGGGGGTTTTTTATTGGCTGAACCGTAGGTTTAGCTACTGACGGGGCGAATGAAATCTGTTCAATCTCACAACAAGGAAACCGGACCGGCACGGCCGACCACGTGATATCACGGACTCGCCGCGAGCAATCTCGGAAACACCAGGCTACGAGGAGCCGGCGGAGCGACGAGCAGCCCGCCATCGCTTTTCTTTGACTCATGAACTTGTATAAATGAATGCAAGTCACAAACTGCAGTTCCCTTTATTTTGAGAATCGGGCAATTTCTATAGAGCCCAGACTCTGAGTTTGCCATAACAATGTCTCTGTGAGGGCAAGTCCCTACAATGACATGAAGGCAGATCTGTGGTTCATGCCTGTAGTGAATAGGTCAATATTTATTGTAGGGACATTCCTGCAGTGACATTTTCAAGGTTTGTTGTAGAGATATACCTACAGGCAGGAAGCCACACAAAGATGGATAAGCATTTGATAGACAAAGTCTGAGCAGGAACATGCCATTACTTGACCTCAGGTTGCAAGAAGCCAGCAGTCTTCTGACCTGTTAAATCTTTTTTGGTCACTAGTTGTTTGTGTTTCTTGAATTGCATTTTTAGTGCTCAGTTGTTACTTTCAAGGTGAAGTGACTTTATTCAACTTGTACATACTAAATGCTCCTTTTGAAATTGAATTTTATTCATTATTGTCAAGTGTGAGGCTTTGTGATGTCCTCTCGAGTGTGTGGGAGTTCTGCTGGTTGCTCAAGTATGGCAGGTGAGCCCAAAGGTGAGTGAGACAAATAGAAATAGAAGTCTGTCTGTCTGTGTTCTTGTATTTGTAGAGCTCAAATACAAGAACTCATAGCTATATGACTAAACTATGGTGACAGTAAGGAATAATAAGTTCAATGTAGTAATCTAAAATGAAATGGATGTGAATAATATGCAAAAGTATGGTGAAATAGTAAATGTAAGGGGACAGGTGCCATCTTACTCTTTTTCACTCTTTTACTCTCTTTTACACCTTTATTTTGTCTGTCTTGCTATATTGACTGCTTCTAGCCTCTCTACTATTTATATTCCTTTGTTTATCATCCACTTCCCTCTTCATTTCCTTGTGTTTACCACTCCAGAGCCTGTTTCCTTCATCTGAGGCCTCTGGGTGACTATGTGACATTGTGTGACCTCATGTGATGTGGCTGTGGGGTGGCTTGGTACTGTACAGCTGTGTCATGTGCTTTTTCCCATGCTCTGGATACACAGAAAGTGTACCATGCAGGAGGTTTCCCTTGAGCTTTTTCTCTTTGGATTTTCCTCCTGCAGGTGAGTAGTATATTTTACTTATTTTCTACACTGTTGAATATATCTTTGGATTTTCCTCCTGCAGATATTGACTGAGTGAGGTCCTCAGCTGTCTCTGGAGTTGCCCTTACAGTAAAGGTAGTAAATCAAATATAGGAACCTAGAACAGGCTAGATGTGAATAATATGAAAAAGTCCAATGAAATAGTAAAGCTGTCAAATCAAATATAGGAATCTGGAATGAAGTGGAGTAAATGATATGAAATGGATAATATGAAAAAGTCCAATGAGATAATAATGCTGGCAAATCAAATATAGAAATCTGTAATGAAGTGGAGTGAACCAGTGCTTGAGGTGATACATGCATACAATACAGTGTGTCACCACATCAAGTTATTGCCAGTGTGAATATACAGACTATAATACCAGTGGATTGCCCCATTTGTTACTGTTTTTCTTACTTGTTCTGAATCATGAAGTGAGGTTCATAAACTGAGATAGCTATATAGTAGAGGATGCTATCTGCACAAAATTTTACAGGTTATGGTCAAATTGTCTTCTGAGTTCATACATTATCATGATTAAAAACTTTCAATTGGCATTAGGTGCCCAAAAATAATTCCCTTGTAAAGAATGGAAAGAAATATTGTTCTTTAATAATGTTTGTCCCAGTAAAAATGGCACCTGTCAACTCCCAGTTCAAGAACATGACTTTGCTTTGTACTAACTTCTCACCTCAAAATAAGTCTATTTATTTTTCTGCCAAGCACAAGGCTTAGGCAGCTAAAAACCCAACAACATGGTTTTGTCAAGTCCTCTGGCAGCATACTACTCCCTCTCAGCCAACCAAGAGTCTTTGTGTGTTTGGATGCTTGTAAATGGTGATACAGTTGCTCATGTTGAACACTTCCTTACTATAGCAGGTCAATGTTTCTAAGCTCACAACTTGTTTGGTTTGGTAGTGAGTAATATAGTGTAGCACCATCAGTCTTCCTTCAACTCTCATTTGGTTTTGTGTTGTTTCTGGTTTCTACACGAGCAACAGTTAATTGCATAAATTGGCCAACACAATATGGATAGCTGCTTGGCCAAATTAACCTAGAATCCTTTAAGCTTCCCAATGCCAGAAACTGATGGTGAAAAAGCAGCAGTAAAGTTGATGAAGTATCTAAGCTGTCTGTCAGCCCATATTCCAGGCTCTGCAGGTGATGTCCATACCATGAAACAGCAAATTCAGAGTAAGATCATGTGTGATGGCTTACCCCACTTCTTTGCAATCCTGCAGACTCCCATAACCCAACAGCCCAGGTAGAGATATAAATTTGTAGAAGCTTTTTAATGTCTTGGAGATTGGAAAGTACAGAGAAAGAGCCAAGCACTAGAGCCAGAGTTTGGCAGAGAATCCTGTCACAGGTGCAGAATTCTTACATCTGATGGCCCACCAAATTGTTCAATATTATTCTAAATAGATGTTTTAGGCAAAATACAAGGTTGGTATGCTGTTGTTGAGGTACAAGTGCAATGATCACTTCAACTACATGTTCTCATTTGGATTGGGCATATAAGTTGTCTTATCTATGGATTGTTCTTGAGACAGTACTGTGTTGCTTGGTTCGTTTGATGGCCGGAACGTAAGTTGGCTCATTGCAATTTCTGAACTCGGAAATGCTGCCCGGAAACGCCATGATCGTGCTGTAGCAGAATCATGCACTTCTTCTATCGGTTTTGGTTGACTAAGTGGAAGGCTGAGAAGGAATGAGGAAGTGCTTGTAAGTCTTTGCCTTAGCGAGAGCTTCGACCTTGGGATCTCGGGCAATCAAACACTCAAGAGTCAATATTTCAATCTTCAACCCTAATCTTCAACCCTCAATCCGAAGCGTAGGATTGAGATGCAAAGTTTTAGTATCCGACCGTCCACATACGGCAGCTGGATCAGCTGAGGACGAACGCGCGGTTATACCGTCCAACTCGGAGACATAATTATAATGCGACAGTACCCGACAGTACTGAAAGCTCCAATCCTGACTAACTACAATCCGATGGGCTGGATAATCTTCATTCCGCTGTCCTCGCTGTGGCAGAAAGTTAAAATAGCTGTTATCTCATGGGCCCACAAGCCTTTGAATGTGTAGTAATAATAGATGAATAGACAATGTGAGCCGCCACAGACCGGCAAAAGCCCTCTTGCGTGCGCATGCCCTACATTACTGCTCCACAACCAAATTCGGGAGGTCATCAATAACCTTTATAAGAAGTTTAACCTCCGCACTGCGGTACCTTCACCTCGAGATGAATTTCTTACCACTCATCAAATGCACGCTCCTCGCACTGTCAGCCATTCTCTTTGATCGATGTTTCCACCCCCCAGTCGGAAACCCGAAGATTCCCCTCCTGCCGCGTCTTAAATCATCAGCGTACGAAAAGAGAGAGTGGCTTCTGACATACTTGATAGTACACTACTTCCCCATTCAAAGGGTCTGTTTGTTTCCTTCTTGCTGCACCTCCGTAACCTTGTTGTCCAAGTCTAACCTCCTCTCATATTGACAGGCCGCATACGTGGTAGTTACCTATCTCGAATGTCAATCCATTCTGACCACGACCTCGGAACACGGTCATCCTCATGCGTGGAATTGGCTATCTACACTCGGGCTTTTCGTCGGAATCATCGGTGGTCTCATAAGAGTTTTGTCTATTCAAGCTCTGGGGAAAAGCTTCACATTCGTCGTGACTGGCCCTTCTTCCTCCAGCCGCTTGATAGCTTCAGGCCCATATGCATTTGTCCGACATCCATCGTACATCGCGATGTACCTGTTATCATCCGGTCTGATCGTGTATCATCTTTCACCGGGTTCGTGGATTCGAGGAAGCGGGATACTCGACAATGGCTTGTGCATGGTATTGGTCGGTTTGTGGATTGCATTGGTGAATATCGAGAATGTTATAGTGACATTGCGGATACCGGAGGAAGAAAAAGAATTAAAGAGGGGCTATGGGAACGAGTGGGAGGAGTGGAGCAAAGTTGTGAAGTACAGGATGATACCGGGGCTGTATTAGCTTGTGCTGGATATGCCGGGTTGTGAA
>MU127822.1:71840-90127 GCA_014904975.1 Marasmius fiardii PR-910
CTTATTTTCAACTTGCCAACATTGTATACATGAGGCTTCCATTTCGACTGTCATTGTTCTGACTGCACGAAGCAATATGAGTTGATTGGTAATGATTTCTTTGGATAGGCTGGGCTATTCTCTGGAGTTGTCACTGCATTTACAGTAGAATCATATCAGTGGTTGCAAGAGGATCCTGCAAACACTTCTGTTCCTCTTCTCAATTCAACTATTGTCCTCCTTATGTAGATTGCTCAACAGGGTAGCCAATCCCCTTCCACAATCACCCCTCCAACTCAGCCTCCCCCATTTACTGCCAGTGCCTCAGTTGTGAGGATCGGTTTCTCAGCCTTACTCTAGATCTAATTGATGCATTGTTTGGACTGTTGTGCAAACAATAGATCAGGGAACATAAAAGGTAAAAGGCAGGCAGACACACAGACTCCAGGACAGGGATCGGCTCTTCGCTGGCTACACTACAGAAGCTTTGAAGAATGGCATGTCCCCAAGATTCTTGCATTCCTTCCAATACTACTTGAGTTGTCCCTCTTCCTATTCTTTGCTGGCCTTTTAGAGCTGTTATGGACCAAGCATCATGTCCCATTTGCCATAGCTTTGTCTGTGGTTGGGCTTACTGTCTTAATTTATAGTCTCACTACTCCTTCCTGGCAGAGATGAGCATGGGTTTACCTGCCGGGTACCTCCATCCTTACCCGTAGGTATTATATACAAAATTTTCCAACCCTCATCCATGCCATACCTGTGAGAACGGCTACCCACACCCATGGGTGCAGATGGTGGGTACCCACAGGTTGTGTGCCTGGAAGGATACCCGGCGGAACCTCCAGGTACCTGCCGAAAACTCACTTCTTCCATGAAATCCTTAGGCAACCTGCTAATTACAGAGATGAATCAACATACAACAATATTCTCTGCAGGCTCACTTGCAGCACTATTAATTGTGGTTCCATGCTTGGTAGTCACAAGTGTGAATAACCTTGCCTACAGGCAGTTTTTGTGCTTGTAAAGGGGGACTTTTTCAAATTCTCAGCACACATTGGACCATCCAGGCCACAACGGAAATGCAATATCATGGACACCCGCCAATCCATACAGATTGCAAATTTGCTGCACTGTACAGTTACAGTTCACAGAGCTCCCGGCCCTGACTTTGAATTCCCTACGTTTTGTTCCCGCAGTGCCTGACATGGCCATACATCGAGCCAATCGTTGAGTGGAAGTCCACATTGGCAGCTTCAATACACCTATCAGCCAAGTGGCCAATTTCCAAAAACGTGCAAGTAAATTTAATCTTCCACTCCCTCAACAGTCTTGCCCTGTCTGTAAACTGTAAAATATATTTCTTTAAGCATTATTTGAGGCTCTGTCAGAGGTTCACTGTGATTACATACATTTTGAGCTCAGTAGACTCTGCTTTAGGGCAAGATCTGCATATGAAAATGGCCATCAGGTCAATTGTACAGCAAAAGTTTGTACACAACCAATTCACTGCTATTTCAGGTTTCCCCCCTATATTTTATGCAGTTGGAGCAGCTGGAACAGCAAAAAATCTATTAGTTCTACCTTATTTATTTTACCCTGTGTGGTAAAGCGCCGGTAGTGAACACACAGAGACTGGAGCAGAGGCTCGACAGTCGATGACTAGTCCCAAGACAAAGGCGATCAATACTACCCAGTACTCTACAAAGTACAAATACGCACCTAGTCCCAAGACAAAGAGGTCAAGATGGGAGACTAGGTGACAAGTCGTTCTATATATACTACCTGGCATGTGACCTATGATGTCGTGACCCGGTCATGCAGAAACTGATAGAATGTAGCAGAAAGTAACAGAATACAGTGGAATGAAGGTAAAATCAAGAGATGAAACAGGAATGATGTCGTGTATTGTAGTGAAAGGAAAAGAGACCATAGGAGAATAAAGAAAATAGTACACACTTTGTGACATTACCCCCCTTCTAAGACCATCGTCCTCGATGGTTATCGACTCGACTTTTTCTTTTTCTTCTTCGGCACTGGTACGTCCGACTCCCCTACCACATCTGGGTGTTCGGCATGGAACTCCTCCACCAGTTCCTGAGCATTTGCCACGTTCTCTGCTGGCTCCCAGGAGATATGTCCTTCATCCCAGCCTTCCCACTTTACCTTGTACTGTAACTTTCCTTGGTGAATCCTACTGTTGAGAATTTTCTCTACGTCGTACTCCCCTACAGCTCCGTCCTCCTCTAATTCTATCGGTCCAGGTCGTGACAGTCGTTTGCCGTTGATATCATTGCCTTGCCAGGGAGAGAGTTTGTCGACGTGAAAGACTGGATGGATTCGGTGTCGCCCCCAAGGGAGCTTCAAGCGATAGTCCAGATCTCCTACACGTTCTAATACCTCGAATGGCCCTAGCTGTCGATCTGAAAGTTTGCGACTTGGTGTCTTCAGGTCGATATCTTTGGCATCCAACCATACATATTCTCCAACCTTGAATACATGAGCTTCCTTCTTCCCCCTCTCATACACCACCTTCTGCTCCTTCTTTACCGTCTCCAGGGCTGCTTGGGTGTCCTTCCACAATTCCTTCAACACCTCAATTTGCTTGTCTACATCCTTCCGTCCTGTTCGTTGTCCCACTGGGATGTTGAAAAGGGGCTGGTATCCATATACTGCTTCGAATGGGGAGAGATTGTGTGCAGAGTGGGTTTTGGAGTTGATAACGAACTCTGCCATTGGAAGGTGCTTTGCCCAGTCCATCTGCCTCCTTCCCACATATAGCCGAAGATACTTCTCCACCTCTTGGTTGGCCTGCTCTGTCTGTCCATTTGCTTGGGGGTGATATCCAGATGTCAAATCACTCTTGATACCCAGCTGCTTGAGGAGCTTCCTCATAACCATCGCTGTGAACTGAGGACCGCAATCCAATACAAAGCGTAATGGTAACTCATGAAGTCAGAAGATCTCCCGGTAGTAGAGGTCTGCTACCTCTTCCGCGGTGATGCTGGTCATGCAGGGGATAGCATGAATCTGTTTGCTGAATAGGTCTGTGCAAACCAAAATGGTGTCATATCCATCTGACTTCGGCAGTTGAGTGATCAGGTCTACTCCTACCTCTTCCCAAATCCCTGTTGGTACATCGAGTGGATGAGTCACTGCCCGTGGATGCCGTTGTAGTTTCTTTCGTGTGCAGGTGTCACAGCCTTCAACATACTTCTCTGTAAATGACTGTATCGTCGGCCACCAGAAGTAGGATGTCACCAAGTCATAAGTTGCATGGACTCCTGGGTGCCCTGCCGATGGGGAATTGTGACACTGCCGGAGCACATCTCGTCACAACTCCTTGTCTGGGGGTATGTAGACTTTGCCATGATGGTACACCAAACTGTTATCCTCCTCCCATTCTGGTAGTCCATTTGCTAACCTCTTCAGACCTCCCTTCTTCAGCTTCTTTAATCCTTCCAGTACTTCTGCTTCTCTCTCTGATGCTCGACGAATCCGCCCCTCCAATGGATTGACCAGGGTGAAAGCAGCTATCCTGTGGAACCGGTCTGGTGAAAGCACGATCTGTTGCCGGTTGTCCTTGTGATCTTGGATGCGGTGATGTGACATTCTTGATAATGCATCGGCCTGAGTATTACTTTTTCCTGCACTGATACGCGCCGGAATGAAAACCCTTGAATATGCTTCATTTTTGGCACTATTTAGTAGAATACACGACTAATACTAGGTTAACTAGAGGACTAGGGTGAGCCCGAACAGCTAGTCAAAGCCTCGATGTCCCTATTAGAGAAGTCAATGGAAAGCCAGCCGACGATGAGAGATATTGTAGGAACTCCGAAACCTGTAGGAGCCTATGATTGTAACTCCAAGATTCTCCAAACCTTCGACAATTGATTAGTGGAGATCTCTTGCTCTAATACACCCGACGGCAATCCAGGGATTTATTATTTACTTTAATCTTCTATCCACTTTCAATGGAGCATTGAAATGAGAGGGCTTAAGGCGGGCGTTAGCAATGACCGACAATAATATTCCTAAACCTTCGAGATAACCATGCGACGGCGGACTGATTCGTCAGAGAACTTATGATCAAGATGACTGAACTCGGAACTATGGAAATTGAACGGAACGCTGGCGGGATAAAGATACTCGCTTAACTTGAAGCTGACTGAGGCGAGTACCTGCCCAGTCAACGATTGAGCCAATCAGATAATCGGGATTAACCTCTCGACACATCTAGATTCAGAAGGAACTACGATCGACGCTGCGGATAGTTCCACTACCGCGGTGATGGGACTGTATACATCCGCGACGGAAGAAGATACCACCCACTTTTGTGTTCAAACTCTCGTCAAAGGGGAGACCTACCCTTTTGGAGAGAAATTGGCACTCAAAATTATAGATTATTATTCCGCTTTGTTTTGTATACTAACGTATAATGCACCGTATATAAGGGCTTCTAGTTGTAGGTAGTCAGCAGTTGATCTTACCCCGACGAAAGTCTAAGTAGAGTTTGCTCGGCGTAAGCCAGAATACCAGAGATCTGCCCAGTCTAATAGCTGTGAAAACTTGATTAAACTTGAACACGAGTCAAATAAGATTGATTGATTTGTTTGCCTTGAGTTGAGTTTGATTGTTGTTGAGGTTCCGTCGGTTCGTTAGAGTCGAAGGTCCCTTTTGTTATACAACGCCGTCGTTCTAGTTGTGAGCGTTGTCGGAGTATTTGTTAAGTCCTTGTGTGGCTTATTGATTGTTCAAGAGTCTTGTGTGCTCTTTTGGTGCCTACGTTTGTAGTAGGAGTTGTTAGCTCGAGTTCCTTGCGTGTTTCGAGTTATTGATTGTTTTAGGTTCGTCTCCGACGTTCCTATTGTTTTGTTGGTTTCGTTTGAGAGACCGTCAATTACCCACCTTTCTGTCGATTACTAGCCTTCCGGCGAGTAGTCACATTGATTGGATTGCTGTTGTGTTTGCTGCTCCTAATACTTTCCCTGTGAGCATAACCTTCGACAAGCCTCACCCCTTGCACTCTTCTTTTTCCTCTGGACCATTCAGAGGAGATTATTAGTGCTTCGCCAATTCAGCCTATTTTCTCATATCCAACGTACCAGTCTCATTATCTGTGGTGACCACTGCAGGGGGTGTGACAGGGTTTAGGAGAGTAAATTAGATCTTTTGAAGCGTTGAATACCCTTGATTCGTCGAGAGTATTATAAAAAGCAAAGAACCAAGAAACTAGTCTCAAAAAGATTAGTTCCAAACGTTCAACGCGCAATTCTAGAGCAGCAGGCGAGGGAGAACTAAAGACACACGTTCTTTCCAGACTAGCTACTCAAAACCGACTGTCGGAATCGACTGCAGGACCTTCCCGAGGACCAGCTTCGAGACGACAAACAAGCCAAACTTTAGAGACTCCTGGGTTTTCATTTGAAAGAGCACCGAGAAATCTTGATCCAATTAGAGTTGAGCGACATACTAGTCCTCAGCACAACCCTCTCACATCCACACCAATAAACAAACAGGGATCGGACTTGCATCCTTGTTCACTGTCACCTAGAGCGCCAAGTGAAGCATCAGATAAATCGATGGAGTCATTTCGCTCCGCTGTCAACTATCCGTCTTTGCTTTTAGAACAACCACCTTCCATAGCCATGTCTGACGACGGACAAGGTAACCTAGAGCTTGCCCCCAGGCAAAAAGAAACCTGGTTAGACATCAGTCCAGAAGCCCAAGCTGAGCTTAAATCTGATAATGCGAAGAGGACATTGCCAACGTTTGATCAGGACCAACCTGACAATCTGAAGCACTTCCTTTCACAGATTGAGCAGTATGTGAAACGCAAAGGATGGAAGCTGGGTGAAACCAAAATTATGGAGGCAATTTACCATATGACTCCAGAAACACAAAAGTATTTGATTGAGCCTATGGAGTCGGCGAAGGGTGAAGATTGGGAACAGTTCAAGAAAGACTTGCTCGACGAGTTCCCAGAAGTCCGTGACAATGATATAGGGTCAGTTACTAGATTAGGGAGGATACAAAGTAAATACAAATTTGTGTCTCAAGGTGACTTGGGCAAACTAAAAGCCTATCATCGAGAGTTCCATATTGAAGTCCAGAAATTGTTACAACCTGGCAAAATTGTTGTATCCAACGCGGAGGCCATTAAAAGATATCTTGGAGGATTGGAACCACGGTTCCAAAAGGGTGTTAAAGATCGTCTACGGGACCAGCTGCTCGAAGAAAAAGAGTGGGACCAGTCCATGCATCGACGGGAGGACCCCTTTACCTTAGAAGAAGTTATGGAAATGGCCTTGAGAATGGCTTTGCAATCTGTCAGTAGCAACCTGTACAAATCGGAGGAGGAAGACTATTCTCAGTCGACGAAAAGTAAGAAATGATCAAAAGAATCCAAGGAAACTACGAGCTCTGGATCTAGAGGAGGACTGATCACCTGGAAATCTCCGAATATGTCGGGTTTGTCAAAGCTGAAAGGAGAACCCGATGAATGGGAAAGAAAGATTTCTACCACTCTGGACTCCCAGGATTCAAGCTTGAAGAATATGGATCGGTTCATGGCGGAATCAACAAAAACCATGACTGCTCTCCTGAAAGAATTACAGGAACAGCGAGATTATCGACGGCGTCAAGAAAGTGGGGCCTATTCTAGGCCACCGCCGCAACAAAGGTTGGATGCCAGGCCAATGTCGACGTATAATAACAACAGCGAAAGTAGTAGTCCTTGCATTCTTTGCCATAAAACCGGACATTTCCAGAAGGACTGTCCTGAAGGCAAGGAGCTAATGGAAAAGGGATGGATTCGTCTGCAGCCGGGCACCAATAGGGTAGTCATGCGCGACGATAGTAAAATTCCTTGGGCGACGTTTGGATCAGGTCCAACAAGAGCAGATCTAGTTAGAAAGATTGCTGAAGAAAAAGGTTGGCCAGGAACTAAAACTGCGACGCAAGGGTTCTACTTTGATATTGAGGAAGAGCCTCCTGTCGTTCAAAGTTACATGGTCAGCGGAATAGAGAATGGGAAGGAGGACGACGATATTGCCTCAATCTGGGAACGAATGGAGGTGTTGCAGATGGAGCTACGCTCAAGGGTTGGTAACTCAACCAGTGAGCAGTCAAAAAACTGAGAAGTCCGAGGATGAGAGAATCTACAAAAGGGGAGAAACCTAAATCTTCTCAAGATACCCAGAAAGTCTCGGAGGACAGCAGTAGTAAAAAGTTTCCATCACCACCAAAAGTCGACGTCTCGTCATTCAAACAAGTTGATAAGAAATACATAGAAAATAATAAGGCTCCTAAATCTAAGGGGCCCCAGCAAAGAGAGCATACCTATCCTAGACAGAGGGAAAGAATGGATAAGGAAATCGAGAGTCTCCGACGAGCGAATTCTCCGAAGCCTAGAGTAGAGAAGACTAGTGGAGAAAACGATACCTAGGCCATTCGATGATCTAGCGCCGATTGAGCGTGTTCCTCAGCCACCAAACTCGAGTCTTCCAAGGGGAGGTCGAGAAGGGGCAGAAGCTTTGGAAGCGCTGAAAGCGACGAAGAGACTGGAAGCTGCAATGGTGAAAGAACAAGTGAAGGCATCGAGTATGAAGGGACGTCAAAGGATCGCAGAAGATTTAGTAGACCGTCTACTCTTAAAAGAAGTAAACTTACCGGTTGTCGATGCTTTGTCTGTAATGCCAGAATTCCAAAAACATCTGGCACGGCGGTTAAGAAATAGAGGTGCTCGGGAGACTGATCCTAGAACATTCCTCATGGAATCACTTTTGATTGAAGACCTGACACCATATATGAAGGAATTCGCTGCCATGACGCATTTTATCAAAGCAGATGACATTGAAGTGCCCGAAGTATTCGAGGTGTTGGCAGAACCCGAAGACGGCCTTGCTGTGGGATCTGTGGTTCATAGGGACGTCGCCGAAGCCTTTGGAGCAGAGTTGACACCTGAAGAATGTAAAAGGATAGTGATTGTCGCTACCTCTTCCAATGCCTTGAGATGTGTGTATCCGGAGATAAATAAAGTCACGGATGTTGAAGT
Source organism: Marasmius fiardii PR-910 (assembly GCA_014904975.1). Lineage (NCBI taxonomy): Eukaryota > Fungi > Basidiomycota > Agaricomycetes > Agaricales > Marasmiaceae > Marasmius > Marasmius fiardii. Next base: position 79,879 of record MU127822.1, read on the forward strand.
AGAGGGAGTCCTAGATAGCAGGTCGCAGATTATTGCTATCGATGCAATGGTCGCTCGTGCCATTAGACTCACCTGGGACCCTGACACCACCATTCACATGCAATCGGTGAATGGTAATCTTCAAAAGACGAAAGGGCTCGCTCGTAATGTGCCTTTCAAATTTGGAGAGTTAACGGTCTACCTTCAACTACACGTCGTAGACAGGGCTCCTTTCCAGTTACTTATTGGAAGGCCCTTCGATGTCTTAACTGAGTCAAAGATTCAGAATTTCCCAGATGGCGATCAGGTTCTGACCATTACCTGTCCCAACTCTGGAGCTAGGTGTACGGTTCCAACCTATCGACGAGGAGAAGGGAAAGTAATCAAGTCTTATCCCAGCAACCCAAAGATACACAATGCTAGAACAGGGGAGGTAGTAATAGACAGTAAGCCCCTGCCTACCCCGGAAAATGAACCGACAGAAAATGTAAATTTTCAAGGGTCCTTGAGGAATTGAAGGATCAAGGAGAGGTCGCCTTGAAAATCGACATCGATGAAAATGGAGTGTTGACAATTGAGGGGTATGGGTTGCCTGAGGAAAGCTCATTTAAAAAGGAAGAACTGGTGCATGTGTTTCTACTTGCCGCAGGATCTGAGGTGATGAATGAAGCTTATACTATGATGATACCTGTACCCGTCGATGAAGAAAATTCTAAAAATGTCCAGGCCCACTTTATAGAAACAGGGATGGACAGAGAACAGGTCTCGACGATGACTCCTCCCACTTTCGAATCCTTATGTCATTGGGAGATTGTTGGGGAAAATAAGGAGGTCGAAGAGTTACCAAGAGAAGAACAGCTTTGTTGGTTTTATCAGCAGGAAGTCTCAGCCATCGGGGCATCCGTCGGATTTTACTGAGTGAATGGTATGAGAACATCGAGTGCTTCAGACCATATGTGATGCTTGTATGCAGCATGGTAGGAAATTCACTCGAGAATGACGACAGTTTCCTAGTCCTGAAAGAGCGGGTGGTGCATTTCAAAGCCCACATCGACAGGATGATGGATAATGAAGATAAGGGAGTAGAATCAGGATTGAGAGATGCTAGTCAAATGGAGAGTAAGGGTTCGGCGAAGACAGAGCTGGAGTTCTATCAACAACGATGGGAGAATATTTGGGGTACTAGCCATGAATTCCCAGATGAAGTATATGAATCCATGACTCCCGTCGATGACCTACTCGAGAGCGAGACCCTGATATGGAACTGGGTCCAGACAGCTGAAGAATTTGTGGAAGCCCTCATGGGTGATGAGGTCGTAAAAGATATGGTGGGCATGTTCCTGCAATTGCAGGAAGAGTCTAGCATGAGCCTTGATGGCATGCAAGAAATGGTTTCAGTCTATGGTAAATACAAGCCTGTTGCCCTAAAAGTATGACCACAGCTGGCACCAATGCCAGGAGAATTTAGAATTGAAAGAAATATTACAGGAGACCCTCTTGCCGGGATGCCAGAACTCAATCCTGACCCTCCGCCGTTTGTATCAGGAGAAAGGTATATGATGGAAAGGAAGGCAATTATTGATAAAATGCACCCAGAAGGATTTCTATGGCCTCAAGAGCAGGCAGCACTTCAGCAGTTCATGCTAGACCAAGAAAAGGCTTTTGCTTGGGATGATAGCGAAGGAGGAACTCTATGAACAGACTTCTTCCCGCCGGTGAAGTTTCCTGTGAAACCACACATTCCGTGGGTAGAAAAGAATATACCAATTCCCCCAGGGTTGTTCGAACAAATCTGTCAGATCATTCGATGGAAAATTGATGCTGGTGTGTATGAGCCGTCGACCTCATCATATCAGTCCAAGTGGTTTACCGTGCTCAAGAAAGACGGTAAAAGTCTTCATCTAGTGCATAGTCTTGAGCCTTTAAATAAGGTCACTATCCAGCATTTGGGGATTCCGCCGGGAACAGCTGATGTGGCTGCAGGATTTTCAGGAAGAGCTTGTTTAGTGGCCTTGGATGTTCATGTTGGATACGACGAGAGACTAATCCATGAGGACTCTAGGGATATGACAACATTCCAAACACCATTTGGTCCCTATCGTCTAGTAAAGCTACCCATGGGATGGACTAACTCAGTCTCAATTTTCCATGAAGACATGTGTGAGATATTCAAAGAAGAAATACCGCATATAACTGTTCCTTATATCGACGATATACCAGTTAAGGGACCCCCGACGCGATACGAGTTACCCGATGGAGGATATGAGACCATTCCAGGGCACCCAAAGATCTGTCGATTCTTCTGGGAGCACATGCAGAACGTGAATCGTATCGTGCAAAGAATGAAGTATTGTGGTGGAATGTTCTCTGGACATAAAGCGTTAATATGTGTACCCGAAGCTAACGTCGTCAGCCACAGAGTTTCTTACGAAGGAGAAAAACCCATAGAAAGGCTTGCCAATGTAATATTATCTTGGGATCCACGGAAGTTTAGAGGAAGGACAGATGTTCGTTCTTTTCTGGGCGTCGCAGGACAGATGAGGATGTTTATTTGGAATTTTGCAAAGAAAGCCAGGCCGTTGACACGGTTAACTGGGGCCTTTGTTCCATTCCAGATGGGGGTTGAAGAGTTTGAGGCGGTGAAAACAATTCAGGAAGATATTTGCCATGCGCCGTGCTTAAAACCAATTGACTATAAGAATCCCTATGGCGTTACACTCGCCGTTGACACCTCAATATATGCTGTTGGGTTTTATCTTTATCAGTGTGATCCCGACGATCCTAAGAAGAAATATTTTAATGAATTTGGATCTATAAAGTTAAATGAGAGGGAGTCTAATTACCCCTAATCGAAGTTAGAATTATATGGGTTCTTGATGGCCTTGAGGGCCACTCAACATAAAACTATAGGATGTAGACCATTGACAGTCGAAACCGACGCCCAATATTTATTGGGTATGATAAATCATCCATCGATGGCTCCCAATGCAACTATCAATAGATGGCTGGAAGAAATCCGTCTTTGGTCCTTTGATCTGGTACATGTGAAAGGTGTTTCTCATGGGCCTGACGGATTATCTAGACCGCCTCCAGGAGGAGAGGAAACAGAGAGACCAGAAGGTTGGGAAGAATTCGTCGATGAACAGCATGGAAAGCCCATCTCCTGCATTAAGGAAGGGGAGACGACGAAACCCTATGATATCATGGATTTCAAGGACCAGATTGATAAAAGGAGAGGTACACCTTTGGGATCCATGGAGAAAGAAACTACGACAGCCTTATCAGTAGCTGACTTCCATGAGGATATGGAGGAAGCCGTTGAAGAAGTAGATGCAGTACAAAGGATGCGGCTAGACTTCATGAGGAACAATGGAATCCCCATTGTGGAGGCGTTTGTGGTTTCACTAGATCCTGAGATTCCGCCGGAGATTGATGAAGACTGGCTAACAGCACATCCGTATGAGGAAACACATTGAAGCCAGGAAGCTCGAGACTTCGACGATCAGCTTCCCCTTATTGAAGCTTGGTATAAGGACCCGGAGACAGCCTTGACAACAATGATGACTAAATCAGAAAAGATTAAATTTGTTAAATGGGCGGAGAAGTTCTTCCTAGATACAGAGGGTGATGTAGAACGCCTGTACTTCAGAGCGCAGGATGAGTCATCAGAGCACAAGTTGGTCATTCTGAAGGATAAGAGAACTTGGATGTTGTCCACAGCACACAATAGTCTCAGACACAAAGGACTGTATGCTACACAGTCTTTGATTGAAAAGTGTTTTTGGTGGCCTCATCTGGAAGAGGATGTGGATTGGTTCGTAAAATCAGGCATAACGTGCCAGAACCGTCGACAGGATAAAATCAAGATTCCGCCAGTCATTACACATACCCCATCTTTATTCCAGAAGATACATATAGATGTATTCAAAGTATCGCCACCGAGTAACGGTTGTAATAGCATTGTCCATGGACATTGTGCACTGTCAAAGTGGTCAGAAGGAAAAGCTCTGAAACGAGAAACGAAAGAAGCGCTCGCCGAGTGGTTCCATGATGAGATCTTGTGTCGTTGGGGTTGTCCTGAAGAAATAGTAACGGATAACGCTGGACAGATGATTGCTATGCTTGGCTGGTTGAGGGAGAAGTATGGGATTCGAGGCATTCATGTCTCGACGTACAACTCACCGGCGAATGGGGTAATTGAACGAGCACATTTTGATGTTCGTCTGGCCCTATCAAAAGTGACGAGTGGGGATCTATCCAAGTGGTTTTATTTCCTGAAGCATATCTTTTGGACAGATAGAATCATGACGAGAAGTATTGGATGCTCACCATACTTCTTTGTGATGGGATGTGAACTGACGTTACCACTGGACATCATTGAGGCAACTTGGTTAGTCAAAATACCTGGTCGTATTCTATCAACGGAGGAATTGTTGGGTTATTGCGCCCAGGCATTGGCCAAACATTGTGTTCACATACATGATATGAGGTTGAGAATCTCAGAAGAAAAGAGGCAGAGACTGTTGAAGTTTGAACAGGAATATATGAATACCATTAAGCCTTATGATTTTGTGCCGGGTACACTCGTTCATGTCAGAAACACAGTGATTGAGAAGAGTCTGGATCGCAAAATGTATCCTAAATACTTCGGGCCAGTAGTAGTGCTCCGACGGACAAAAGGGGGTGCCTATTTGCTCGCAGAACTGAATGGTGCAGTAATGCATGGGAGGTTTGCGGCCTTCAGGGTCATTCCTCACATTGCACGGTACTCGCCAATCGCTCTTCCAGGAAGAATAGAAGAATTGATTGGAATGCCTAAAGAGCAATTAGATAGACTTGCCCAGACGGGCGATGAAATTGAAGCTGAGAAGCAGCAAAAGAAGGATGAAGACTTCATCTTCCGGCGGGCAGGCAACCTCAAGCCTAAGAAAGGAGAAGTCATTGAGGACAATAGTGACCGGTTCTTGGCTGAGATTGAGGAGAGTCAAGTTGGAAATGAGGATCAGATGAAGAGAAAGGCAAAACAAGTTAGATTTGCTATTTGAATAAAGTCTAGGGGCATTGTGGGTTTTTGCGCTTATACAACGGAACCTATATATCTGTTTCTAAGATTTTCTAGTAAGAGAGGAAGACACCCTTTTGGTGTAGAAAAAGTAGTGATGGCGACGATGGTTACTGAATAGCCTCCATGGGGCCACTAGAAGCAGTGGAACCTGCATCCCCGGGCAGATCAGAGGCCCCGACAGGAGCCCCCTGCAGGGAAAGCTTTTTGAGGCAGATTCGCTGGACCTCCTCCAGCTTCGCTTGAGCTGCTTGATATGCTGCCGCCGCATGTTGGGTCGAAAAGGCAGATGAGGCCAGCTCTGTTTGCAACAGGTTGGCAATGACGTCAAGGTCCATCACCTCGAGCTTGGACAGATTCGTTGCCATCGCCGGAATGGTCACAATTGCAGTTAGGACTGCCTTGTGCGTCTCCTCTCTGGAATACTTCGCCGCTGCAAAACATGGTGGTTAGAATAGGAAGGATGGGCTATGAAAAGGCTGGCTTACATGGAGACTCCAGAGAGTAATCGAGTGAGGAAGTCAACTTCGATCTCTTCCCAGAAGGAGGCTGGGTCATGGCAGGAAGTAAGTCTGATGGAAGAAATGTCCTAGACGGGATATTACGAACCATAGATGATGAAGACTGTGGGTTGGATGGCTCCTTCAGGTCTCTCGTTTTGCGGATCCGTGCTTTTGGGAGTTCCTTGGTTGATGTTGCATCTGCCATATGGACATCCTGTGAGATCGCAGGTGAGGCATTGGACTGTCTGAAGGATTAATGAATAAGGAGTATCAATGAAGATGGTGATAACTCATGGACTCTTTAGAATCGTCGTTGTCGGAGATAACGTCGACGGGTTCAGCATTCTAAGGGTGGGGCATCAGCCATTATCTCGACAAGCAGAGGAACATTGACTTGCCTCAAAAGGCCTTGTTGCAGGCTTTGTTGCGGAATGCTTGCATTTCATTGAGGAAAGTGACATTGTGACCACAAACCATAGGCTCCTTAAGGTTGTGAGCCTTAATGATGTCGTTGCCTAACTTAACACCACAGGAGTACAACGAGTACACCAAGTCATCTTTCAAGGCAGTGGACGCTTGTAACTTGGAGCAATTCTACGGCAATGGAATGAGCCAGTGGCAATGGTTTGGAGAAATAGAGTAACATACGAGGGCATCGAGGATCTGGGTGAGACCCATCCGAGTGTATTTCGCCGAAACAAACGGCATCATGCCCTCAGCCTCCTCAATTTCAGGAGCAGCAGCCTTGTGCCACTGGGCAGCAGTTTTGAATTCACCGACAGTAGCACGAGTAGTCATGAGAGATGTTGAGAGAAGTGGAGATGAGGAGAACAGTGGCCATGAAGGGTACTGCTTTCCTCAAAACAGTTGAGGATGGCTTTTATAGCCTTTAGGTGGTGCTGGGCGCTCTCAGCGATGGGAGAAAACTTGTGCGTCAGAAGTATGAACATCTGGGTGCATGAGTCAACGGGAGTTGACATCTTTTTGTTAGGGGGAGAGGCAGCCTGGCAGCCTAATTTGAGCAGTAGCATCATAGCACATGGGAAGTGCTAGAAGGATGAAAAGAAACGCCGGTGCAGTTCTCAACGACAGAACAAGACAGGATAGATCGGTCAAAGGCTTGCTTATTAGCAGATACGACGGATTATCTTTGATATGGCACCATTCAAGCCATCGAGAGCTAACTTGGCGTAATACTTAAAAGATCACACAGATCCGACGGATATTGTAATGATGATAATGCAAGATAAAAATTTGGCCCTAAGGGCAGGATATAGTACATTAAACACACCAAAGGTGTGATGACAAGAAAACCAGAACTGTAAGGTTACTGGTAGGATACAAGTATACCTAAACTACACGACGGGTAGCTAGGGAGCAAAATAGGATAAAGATAAGAGCCCAAGATGGGCAACTAGTGCAAGATATGGTAGTACACTGGATACGAAGGACTTAGTAAAAAGAAAGTGGAGAAAAAGAGAATACTCACGAGTCCGACGGTGTGACGAGTTTACCCTACTTCTCCTTGGTGGCAACTTCGGTCCTCTTGGAAGAGGGACCAGCCTTGACTTCTTCCTCGACGGCGCGCTTGTGGCCATGGGGAAGGTTGGCACCAGAAGTTGAGACAGGCTTACCTCCACGTTGGCCAGAACGAGTTCGAGCTCCAGAGGTAGAGGTGGTTGGGGCCTTAGGGTCCTTGGCTTCTGATGCTGGGACCTTTGCTGATGCAGTCTTAGTGGCCTTGCTTACCGGCGGAGGAGCCTTGGCCTCTTTTTCGATAGACCCGTCGGCATCATCGTCATTGTCGTTGTCTTTGCCATTCTCAGACTAAGAGAAGTGAGACAAGGAACAAACTATAGAGGATAGAAAGCACTTACAGCAGCTTTCTCACCAGATGTTCCACTGGAAGGAAGAATAGGCCAGTGGAAGAAGTGCGCCAACAACTGCTCATCCGCCGGTGAAAACTTGGAGCCACCGTCGTCGAGTGCGGACAGAACCGACTTAGGGTTGTGGCCACTTTGGACAAACTGGGTGAGTTTGTCGGAAAATGCGTCCCGGGCAAGACGAGCCGTCCGTTGGGAGTCAGCCACCATGTGAAGTGACTGTACATAGAGACTGCCAAGTCGGACAGCTTCAACGCCGAGCATCTTCACAACTAGAGAGAACAAAGATTAATAAAAAGCAAAGAGAAATAATGAAATGACGTACCTTTGGGGTGGCTGGAGATAGCAGCCAGGAGCTTGAGGAGCTCGTTGTTGGATGCGTCGGTTTCTTCACTGAATGAGCAGCGCTGGTTTTGTTTGTTGCATCAGACACATTTGCTCTGGGCAATGCCCTCTGGAACAGAGTTTGGGTCTGACAGCTCACAATCCTGGTCGTGCTTGGTGAGGACGCAGCAAACGCAGGTGACGTGAGGAAGTTCCTAGAAGAAAGGAGTTAGAAAGTTATTAGAGAATAGAAAGGGGCATACTCAGTTCATGTTGGTCTGCATCGATTGGATGTCTGCTAAAGACAAGGGGCCTTCAGTGCCATACTCCAACTGTAGGGGATCGGGAGCTGAGAAGCAGAGTGAATGAACCGTCGAAAAGAATTAGAAAAAGAACATACAAGGAGCAGGGCCTGGACGTGAACCGATGGGTTCAGCCCTCCTAGCCTCTGGCTTGAGGACTATGGTTTTGTGAGCGAGTTTCGGGGTGAATTCGTCATCCGACGTGTCATTGGTATCGATGACGGATTTAGATTTGAATTTGGGGTTTGTCTTCTTGCTGGCGGAACGTTTCTTCTTAGACAGAGTGGGAAGGACAGGAGCCTGCATGGGAATAGACTTAATTGTTAAACTAGGATAAGATAGAAGAGGGGAGAGCGCACCTCGATGGTTGGTGAAGCTGCCTTCGCTTTACCTTTACCCTTCTGCTTCTTCACCAACGGTTCCATTTCCACTTCACTTTCGGCACTTTCATCGGGTACTGTGGGTTTGGTAGACAGAGGCTTAGGGAAGAGTTGGTCTGTCAGAGGTTTCGAGGACGACGGACCAGTAGTAGGCTCAAGAGAGGGGGAATGCACAGGCTAGAAAACCCATCAGTAGTGAAAAGACAACTAAGTGAGAAGTAAGACATACTGGGGAGGCCCCAAAGCCTAAATCTTGAAGGAGATTGTCGCCGTCGTCGGCCTCAGACAGTGAGAGACCTAGGTCGTTGGCAGCAGTAGGCTGCAAAATTGAAGTTAGAATAAATAAAGGAACAAAAGAAGGAACTTACAGGAGCACACTTTGACTTCTGCTCCATCCGTCGCACTCTCTCGATGAGATCGGGCTCAATAGCAAGTTTGGAGCAATCGTCGGATCTGAAGTTTATAACCTGTACCCGGATAGGGGTTAGCATGGGAAAACAATTATAAACTAAAAAGACTTATGTCACGCTTAGGATTCTTGGAAAGTTGCTCTGCCTCGATGGAGGAGAGCATCCAAGAGTGACCCGAAACTTTCGTGATGTGGGCGAGCAACGTGACAGACGAATAAAAACGAAAGATAGTGGCAGAGTGCCAGTCCTTGTTTTGCTGGCCGGCAGCATATAACGTGGCAATGTGTTCCTATGGAGAGTTAGTAAAAAGAGATTGAAATAGACAAAGGGGATTTGCACCAGCGGTTCCTTCATCCCGTCGAATGCCTTCTGGGCTCCAGCCCGAGGCTTCACCGACTTGAGGAGTTCTTGCAGTCAGGGGTGGATGAGGTGAATATCAAGGGAGACTTGATCGAGTAACGCAACAGTGGGAGGAACAGAGTTTGTCGCAGAGGAGGACATGGTGAGTCTGCCAAAAGACAAGAGGTTAGAAGAAAAGAAAAAGGAGTCCGATGGAGACGAAGAGAAACAACGCTCACCTTTGTGAAGAAACGTGTTTTGAAGTCGAGGGGAGCAACGAGGACGCTTGTTGGCTGGGGACAGCAAACAGGGATGGTGGTGGTAGGAGTTTAAGGGAAGAAAGGGAGGCAAGAAAAAGTGCTCGCCCTATATACGAGAACTTGGTTGATAAATGAACCAAGGACAAATACGCGTATATGTTGAAAAATGAACTTGCATCAACATGTGTTCTGGTAGGCGCAGGGCACAGCGGCGTTGAGTCAGTGAGTTAAAAATAGAGAATTGAATGGGTTGAGTCATTCAATAGAGTTTAAGGTTACGGCCTGAGAATTTGAGCGTTCTGCGAGAAATATGAGGGACTTAGAGAGAATTTTCGCCAAAGCATGCTAAGTTGGCTTGGTCCCGCCCGACAAGACAACGTTTTGAGGAAGCACTCGGTGCTAGTAACTGCTTGCTGCCGGCGAACGGGAGTAGGTGGTAGTTTACGACGGATAGTCGCATTGTACAGGCTAGGGAAGTGATTGTTGAAAAGATAGTCTACGCGTAGCAACGAATGATCGGCTACAGTGTGAATACCCGATATGGACAATAAGCACTCAACCGGCGCAGGGTATCTCGAAGAGGATATTGATAGATGGAGTATGTGGGTCCTTATGGAACCCAATGAGTGTTGTTCCTGCAATTGATAGACTGAGGACAGTCTGCTCTTTTGTTAGGGGGAGATGATGCACGCCGGAATGAAAACCCTTGAATATGCTTCATTTTTGGCACTATTTAGTAGAATACACGACTAATACTAGGTTAACTAGAGGACTAGGGTGAGCCCGAACAGCTAGTCAAAGCCTCGA
>MU127822.1:90482-157663 GCA_014904975.1 Marasmius fiardii PR-910
GGGATAAAGATACTCGCTTAACTTGAAGCTGACTGAGGCGAGTACCTGCCCAGTCAACGATTGAGCCAATCAGATAATCGGGATTAACCTCTCGACACATCTAGATTCAGAAGGAACTACGATCGACGCTGCGGATAGTTCCACTACCGTGGTGATGGGACTGTATACATCCGCGACGGAAGAAGATACCACCCACTTTTGTGTTCAAACTCTCGTCAAAGGGGAGACCTACCCTTTTGGGGAGAAATTGGCACTCAAAATTATAGATTATTATTCCGCTTTGTTTTGTATACTAAAGTATAATGCACCATATATAAGGGCTTCTAGTTGTAGGTAGTCAGCAGTTGATCTTACCCCGACGAAAGTCTAAGTAGAGTTTGCTCGGTGTAACCCAGAATACCAGAGATCTGCCCAGTCTAATAGCTGTGAAAACTTGATTGAACTTGAACACGAGTCAAATAAGATTGATTGATTTGTTTGCCTTGAGTTGAGTTTGATTGTTGTTGAGGTTCCATCGGTTCATTAGAGTCGAAGGTCCCTTTTGTTATACAACACCGTCGTTCTAGTTGTGAGCGTCGTCGGAGTATTTGTTAAGTCCTTGTGTGGCTTATTGATTGTTCAAGAGTCTTGTGTGCTCTTTTGGTGTCTACGTTTGTAGTAGGAGTTGTTAGCTCGAGTTCCTTGCATGTTCCAAGTTATTGATTGTTTTAGGTTCGTCTCCAACGTTCCTATTGTTTTGTTGGTTTCGTTTGAGAGACCATCAATTACCCACCTTTCTGTCGATTACTAGCCTTCCGGCGAGTAGTCACATTGATTGGATTGCTGTTGTGTTTGCTGCTCCTAATACTTTCCCTGTGAGCGTAACCTTCGACAAGCCTCACCCCTTGCACTCTTCTTTTTCTTCTGGACCGTTCAGAGGAGATTATTAGTGCTTCGCCGATTCAGCCTATTTTCTCATATCCAACGTGCCAGTCTCATTAGCGCAGTGAACTAACCGGAAGTTAAATCGAGATAAATAGAGGGACCAGCAAGCCTGTCATTGTGTAAGATCCTGTGCAGTTTGCCAGTATTCCAAGTTACTGTGATCAGAGATGATTTCAAACTCGTTGTGGAGGCCCTCTAAGAAGTAATGCCAGTCCTTCAGGGCCTCTATGATTGCCAGCATTTCCCTGTCATAAATCTGGTAGTTCCTCTCTGCTGGTTGCATCGAAGCCAAGCGATATGCCACTGGGTGCCATGTACCATCCTCCTGCTGCTGCATAAGGGCTCCCCCTGTAGCGTAGCCAGAAGCGTCTACTTCTATCCGAGTCAGTTTGTCCGGATCCCATAGGGCAAGAATAGGTGCTGAGGTAAATGCTGTCCATAGTTCCTCGAATGCTGCCTGTTGCTGAGTCCCCCAATCAAACTGGATGTCCTTGCATGTCAAGTGGTTGAGCGGGCATGCAATCCTTGCGAAATCCCAGATAAAGCATCTGTAGAAATTGGCAAATCCTAAGAATCCCCGAACATTGCGTACTGACTTCGGCGTTGCCCAATCTCGTACTGCCGCTACCTTCACTGGATCTATATGTACTCTCCCCTTGCTTATCAGCAAGCCCAGGTATTCCACCTCTGTCTTCTCAAACTCGCACTTCTCGGGTCGGAGATACAGGTTGTTCTGCTGAAGCCGTTTGAGGACTTCTTTAACTACACGATGGTGTTCTGATAAGTCTGAACTAAAAATCAGGATGTCGTCTAGGTATACCGCTACCTTCCCTGCTGTGATAAGATCTGCAAAGATGAGGTTCATTAGGGACTGGAACATAGCTGGGGAGTTGGTGAGGCCAAAGAACATGACCGTTGGCTCGAATAGCCCTTGATTAGTTGTGAACCCTGCCTTCCATTCATCTCCCTCCTTAATCCATACATTGTTGTAACCCCACCTTACATCGAACTTGGTGAAGTATTTCGTATTACAGAGTCGGTTGATGATATCAGATACTAGAGGAAGGGGTGTCCAGTTTTTGACTGTGAACTCGTTAAGGCGTTGATAGTCCTGTACAAACCGCAGCTTTCCATCTTTCTTCTTAACAAAGAAGACCGGAGATGCCATGGGTGATTTGGATGGTCGAATATACCCTTTCCATAGGTTCTCCTCGATAAATCGATCGAGTTCTTCCTGTTCTACTGGGGACATAGGGTAAATCTTTGTACGAAGTGACTCTGGAGCACCAGGAGTAAACTCGATAGCATGATCCCATGGTTTGTGTGCTGGCAACCGTTCTGATTCCTGTTCCGAAAAGACCTTGCTGTACTCCCAGTAATGTTCAGGGACCATCTCCTCAAACGTCTTCTTTGGCTTGAGTTTCTGTGCCACTTCCGTGAGTTGTTGAGAATAAGTATACCCTGCTGCAATCCAAACCTGTTCCTTGACATCCTTAATAATCCCTTGCCTGAGCCAATTTCGACGAAGTGATTGGTTGGCCTTGAGAACGCAGAGTTGAGGTTGTTTCTCTTCTTCTTCCAGCACCATCCCCTCTTGCCCTTTGCATCTGTCATCCTGAAGCAGAGTTTCCTTCACTACGTCCTCCCGAGTATCCTCTAGTACTTCTTCACCAAGGGTCGCCCTGCCGATGGCCTCTCCTTCCCTATCTGGTATGTCCTCCACCGTTACTCTGTGGGTCCTTATCGACAGCAACCCTCTCGACCAGTCTATGTCCAGGTTCAGCTTCCTCAGCCAGGGTAGCCCCAATATCACGTCCTCCTTGCCTAGATCTGTGATCAGAAAATCCACCCAGTGTTTATGTCCATCCACCGTTATTGCCAGCTGTGTGAACTCCTGTATGCTGCCGGCTTGGTTAAGGGTACCATCGATGTTGAACACCTGTATCAGCTTCTTTAACCGGAGCTTCCGCAACTTTTTCTCTTCTGCAAACCTCCTACTCAGAAATAGGCCTGTTGCTCCACTATCCACCATGGCCGCGGTCGTCGTTTGTAGTCTTCCATTCTCAATCTTCATGCGTACTCAAAAATGTGATGATAATGGTGTACATTTGCGAGTCGTGTTTATGATACATGAAGAGATAAGGTCATAGTTTGAAGAAGGGCATACTACAATCGAACTTCAGGACACTCTCATTGTGGCTGAGACAGGCGTCCTTCCTAAAAACCCTGCGGCTTGTTGATGACAGAGCTGAGGCTGGCCAGAAGGCTATTGAGCTGAGCAATCTGGGCAGTGAGCTGTCCCTGACTGTCTAGAGTTACAGTCGAGCTGCTGGGCACCAGGGATGAGGTAGATGCAACGGTGACCATGGGGTCATTCAGAGAACGGTGACTCCCCCCTTCCTCATCGAAGAGTGAAAAATTCTCCTCCATGCTTGTCACTGCAATCCATTGATGACCTCCTCCAGCTAGGCCTCCCCCCCTTTCCTTTCCCATAAACTTGTCCTGGCAGACCTGTTCCAAATGGCCCACCCTCTTACAGTAGTTGCACATCGCACCCCGTGCATGGTTGCAGTCCCTCTTAAGGTGCAGGCCGCCACAGCCAAAACACCTGTTCTTCATTCATCTCACAAACTCCTCCCTGGTGTTGGTCCTACGGGTCAAGGTCGAGGTGGCATCCACATCCATAGCATTTGGATCTCTTCCTCCTCCGCCACTAGCCTGTGCTTGAGCACCTCCTCGTCCAATGTTGAGAGCCGGATTGTTGATGCTGATATCCAGCTTGTTCACCCTAGCAATGAGTTTGCTAAGGTCCCTTGGCTCTGTCGTGGCGACTGCTGCTGCCAGTCTGACCAACTTCCGCATCTCCAATGTGAGTCTCTCTACAAAGTATTGCCGTTGGTCATAGTCCAAGAGCTTTGTGAGGCTGGCCAGCTCTGTGAATGTCTGGGCGTAGTCAGAAACGGACTCATTCCATCCTTGCCTCAGTACCCTGAGGTCGGCCAATGCCTGCTTCTCCTCGTCGATAGAGGAAAAGTGGCCCCTAAAGGCGGTGGTGAAGTCGGCCCACCTACCATTGAAGATCGGGTCGGCATTGGTGGGATTGTTTGACCTGGTTAGGAACTGGTTTGCCCAGTCACCGGCCTTGGAGGTCATAAGGTTCAGGGCCACTCGGATCTTTTTCAGGTCGTTATTGACCAAGTCAGACTGCTCCCTGGCCCAGTTATCAAACTGGTTCAGCCATCATCTAGCGTTGTGGCCCTTCTCTCCCTTGAACGCCTCAGGTTTACTGATGACGTCCTTTGAGCGAGTAGTCTGTGTTAGCAGGGCATTGGTGACGGTGTTCAGGCCCTCTAAGAGGTGGGCGAGTTGCTCGTTATTCATGATTGGGGATGGAGTGGGTGGTCGCAATTCTAAGGGCGGTGTTTGGGGGATAACTGCGGGACTTGGTGCAGGGGAGATGGTTCTGGAACTAGTAACAGGAATAAACGGGGATGTGGAAGGTCCACAAGGTATGGGTAATAATGTGGGTGTGGGAGAAGCTTCAGGTGAAATATGTGATGTGGGTCTAGAGTGTCGATCTACACGGGACCCGGGCCTAGAGTGTCTGGGGGTTCTGGATAAACTGGGGGTAACTGGACAGACTGGAAGTGGGGATGGTGGTAACAGTGGGAGTACTGGAATAAAATAGTTGGACTCGAGGACACTACCGTCGATGTCGATTAAATGGTATGGTTCGGATATCGAGTTTGCAAGTGCGTTCGGGCACTGGTTCTGATCACAACTGTTCCACTCTCTGTCGGTGGTTAGGTGTATGTGTTCATTGTCGGTAACGTCGTATGTGTGCGGTAGTGCAGAGCAGTCAGCTTTCTCCTGTTCAGATTCTTCTTCAGAGTTGGGTCTCGATGCGCTGAATGTCAGAGACCTGGCGGAACGGTACGGCCTGCAGAGACAGCCTTATCGGAAGGGTGTCCGTGCAGTAGAGGATCTTGACCTAATGTGGTAAAGCACCAGTAGTGAACACACAGAGACTGGAGCAGAGGCTCGACAGTCAATGACTAGTCCCAAGACAAAGGCGATCAATACTACCCAGTACTCTACAAAGTACAAATACGCACCTAGTCCCAAGACAAAGAGGTCAAGATGGGGGACTAGGTGACAAGTCGTCCTATATATACTACCTGGCATGTGACCTATGATGTCGTGACCCAGTCATGTGGAAACTGATAGAACGTAGCAGAAAGTAACGGAATACAGTGGAATGAAGGTAAAATCAAGAGATGAAACAGGAATGATGTCATGTATCGTAGTGAAAGGAAAAGAGACCATAGGAGAATAAAGAAAATAGTACACACTTTGTGACACCCTGTACTGCAGATTGCATAAAATTGATAAAAATGAGACTAAACTAGGCCTTTTGCAGTGGGGGATATCATTAGGTGCCCTAGTATGTGACCCTGGATATGCTCAAGTCAATGAACATAACCCCAGGATGGCCAGGGCATATGGTTATTTCATGATATTCTCTATGGCTTTCTTTTCTTGAGGCACAGAGGGAAGATGTTGGATCTCTTCTTGTGGCCTCTAGCTCTGGTCTCAAATTCTTCACTTTTTTACATGATGAAATGGTAACAACATTGCACAAAAACATCCCTCCCTCAGCTGATGAAAGATGGATAAAGATATTGGGCTATATGCAAACTATTCATCAGTTGCCTCCAGGACATTTTAAGACACTTCCAGGATTTTTTCCAATAGGATTCCAGAGGATCTTAGATGATTTGACAACATCTGAGGAAGTCCTCAGACCTATCCTGGACTCTTATATGCAGGCCTGCCTTGCAGCATAGTAACATAATAGGGAAGCTCTCATGAAGGAAATTACCACCAGTATAAACACAACAGTTTCACATATACAGAGGGACCCAGGCTCAAGTTCATCCTTCAAAGAACCACAGCAGCCACTCCTACTCCACTCATCTTTGATAATTTCTCAAACTGGCCTTGAGCTTCTCACTTTTGTCAATGACAAGTTTAATAAAGAACATAGAATTTGGAGATACTGGAATGAAGACACTTACCAAGACCTGGGTGGATGCTCTGGAGAAAGTATAAGTGTTCTGTGTACTGAGATCTGATTATTTCAAGGCTGTTCCAAAGTATGACCAGGACCTCAATCAGGTTGGCTTCTATGCTCCAAAATGCAAACCTGAGGATAATCAGGTGGAGGCATCAGAGGTTCAGCAACCAGGTGGAGATACATTGTTCTTGGATAGACACAGAGTTGGACTTGAAGCTGAACCTTCTCATACCCGAGAGGAAACACAAGATAGTGCAGATATCTCTGAGAGGGAGGTTTTAAAGATTGGCACCTCTCGTAGTAAAGAAGGGGGATCGAAACTGACCAGGACATAAAGAGTGGGGCCCCGTGGTTGTCAACAACGACATTCCAAGATAGCATGGTCAAAAATCATGCTATTTAAATGAGCCAACATAGCAATTGTTACATCAGTAAAATTATGAGGTGTCAAAAAAGCAGTTCTTGCTTCTGGATCATGATCCTCAGCATGAAACGGTCAAGATGGAATGCCAGAGTCCCTGGAGGGATTGACATTGAGCTCCGCAGATCGGGGAAAGGTTTTCTGAGTGCGTTGAGGCTCGACCCGGCGTCGTAGTGAATTGTAATGCTCGGAGAAGACTACGAAAATGGATGATTAATTATCGTCGACTGCGATAGATATCAAAAAACGACAATTAGCCCTATCATTTTATACGCCAGGTTGAACCGAACGATATTCACCTCATTTGCGATGATCGACCGTAGTTTCCGCGGCGGAAAGTTTGGGAAGTCCCGCAACCGACGTGCGGTGTGCCCTCCTGTTTACTTACGTCATTGTGTTCGCTGCTTTGGTCTTTGCCAGCCTTTCAAAAAGGACAACTTTTCATCAGAAAGAAAGTCGAGTATGTTTCTATGCACCAAACATCATGTGAGCCTGACTGTTAGCAGAGCATTCATCTACATGAACACTCTTATCATATGAGAATCAATGGCAAGCGGGCGTTCTCATGTCTTCACGATTTATGGCGCGATATTCAAAGCATTCTCTGCTGTAGGAAATAAGGTAGCAGCCCTGACAGATTGGTGGAAGAACCATACATGTTACTCGCTTAATCCTCATGTCGACCCAGGACCTCCAAGCAGTACTTCCACAGATACGTATAGCGAAATCAACAGCGGATTTTTGGCGATGACTGGGCTCCCTTTACGAATATTTTGAGATCCCTCTGTGTGATTTATTGTCACAGGTGCTGGTAAGATCCAGGCATATTCTCATTATGAATTCGAGGCAGGGAAACGTATGTTTCTATTTGCCCTCCTCCAGTCTTGTCATCATTTTACTCTCCAGCAAACGGCAGAAACTCAATGAATGACTCATGGCTTTTTACCGGATTCCCAGTCATGTCAATTCTGGGTTTATCGTTCTTGTTTGTGTGATTTGCACGATGTGATACTTGAATGTACGATTTTGAGTGAGGTGTTAAGAAGAAGTGGGCGGTCAATGCTGACATGCTGAGCGGAAAAGGTGTGTTCAATCTTTATTCCCTCCGTTCAGATTCTTTACTTCTAAGGCTAGTTCGGCGTTCGCTCAGCAACCTGGAGGTGGTGTAATCCCTAGTCTCTAGAACCATGGACAACACCTATATCCCAATGAACATCCCTTTTGACGTGTTGGTATCAAACCTACGTCAACACTCTCCCCGCTCGGATTCTGACTCACCCGCGGCTTCGTGGTGTCAAACAATCCAATGCTTCAATCTTGCACATACTCGAGGAAACCGTCGAATCGTTAGCCTGGTATGTGATGTGCTCAGTACACCTCTTACTACCGCTCATGACGGACAAGCAGGAGGAAGCACAGTAAAGCTAATTTACCTTGATGCCCTGTGGTCAGTTTTGTACGGGACGGATTATTCATTTTGTCAATCAAAACTAATCTCTTCATCATACTATTATACTTATGGTGTAAGGGTTTGGAAAAGTCGATTTAGCTCGTGTCACTTATTTCGTGTTTAATGTCATGAATTTCTGAGATTGCCCCCATGTTCGGATTGCAAGGCTTGAACGTTGACCGGCGGCAGCCCTCTTACAGAGATGCGGCTTGTTACTGCTAGCATTGCCAAGTGCTAGGGCACCCGGCGACGCCTCAAATAGAGATGCAGGAGATCTACAAATACAAAACTGTCTACTGACCATTATAATCAAATCAAGGTTAGGAGGATTGTGTTCCTCACCTTAATCATGCTTGTTTTTCCAGTCATAATTGGCGTCAGATGTGGGAGGTTCGATGCGAATTTGTAGTGAGCGGTCGTAGGTCACCAGATCATAGATGACATTGGATGAGGGACGGCTATGGATGCAGAATGACGTGTGGCTTCGAACACATGAGGATGTAGGTGCAGGGCTCATCGATCACCCACCCTTGGCTACATGTAGCAGTGTTTCTGCGACATCGTCAAGGTAAGTTACGAGAAAAGGTGCCAGGAACGATAGAGGCAATTAGTGCTCACCATCACCCTGATTCTAGATCTAAATCACTTCCACACAAAGAGCTCATCGGTGCGTTGTCACTCATAATATCATAGTTCATCATCCAAAGCCCAATTATCTGCACCACGAGGGAAGAGCGATACAACGGAATTGTATTCGCTGATACTTGAGGTACAGATCTCAACCGTGCCTCCAGCATTCAGGTCAACTTAACGGCTCTGTTCCTGAGCATCAAAGAGTTTACTGTTTTTTGTCTGGCGGTAATGATAACATCAACTGTTTTCGGCCCAAAACACACGGGCGAATTACCTTCTTGACCCGCTTGTATGCAGATCAGACAGACCAGGCTAGAATTATCGGGGCAGCTGTGAATCAGAGAAATTGCTTAATTGCATTTTTGAAATGGCAGCAAGTTCTTCAGGCAATGTTGACACTGTCCGCTGGATTTCTGTTCAGGCTCCAGTTATCAGTCTGAGTTTGGTGACTTATGGTGAGTATCCACGCGTGATAGTACTTCTACAGTAGATGAGTCCCCCAGCTGCTCCGATTTCCCTTGACACCTCATGCAGCCTCACATAAAGAAAGATGAACATTGTAAAGCTCCCTTTCGGCATACTACTGACTGCGGACGTAGCTCTCGGACATCAAATACTATATATATGGAAGTTTCGTCGCACTAACAGCGTCCAAGTATTCCTCAGGTCTCCAGACCAATGACGTAAACCTCCGGAGATTGTTTTATTTTTAACGTGGGCTTCGATTGAATTGCCAACGCTGTTAACCTGAGGCTTCCATTTTGGCTGTCCTTGTTCTGACTGCGGGAAGAAACGGCGTGCGAGTATCAATCTTGTCACATTCACAGGGTTCATCAAGACCGTGTGTTTTCAGAGTGTTTTCCTTCTTTGCTTCCCCCACCTTCGCAAAGCAGACTCCAAGACCCTCCAGTAAAAGCTATGTCTTTCAGGCAAGGTTATGAGGTGTGTTTTGTCAAACCCTCTTTATTTCTTAATCTTTACTGATTGTGGGATGTTACCTGGAATACTGTTGTAGACTTCAGAATCTGCCAAGGGTGCTACCCTCCAGAAGTCATGGGATGCCCTTATGAAGGCAATAGATACTCGTGAGAATGAACAGGTGGAGGGTTATAAAGATGATATTGATACACTTTTGGTTTTTGTGAGTCATAACCTGTTTGGATTTGAAAATTGAGTTTTTATAATTTCTTGGGACAGGCTGGTCTATTCTCTGCAGTTGTCACTGCATTCACAATAGAATCATATCAGTGGTTGCAAGAGGATCCTGCAGACACCTCTGCTGCTCTCCTTAACTCAACTGTCATCCTCCTTATGCAGATTGCTCAACAGAGTAGCCAATCTTCATCCCCATCCACAATTACCCCTCCAACCCAGCCTCCCCCATTTACTGCCAGTGCCTCAGTTGTGAGGATCAATACATTCTGGTTTCTCAGCCTTACTCTAGCTCTAGTTGATGCCTTGTTTGGACTGTTGTGCAAGCAATGGCTCAGAGAACATAAAAGGCAGATAAACACACAGACTCCAGGGCAGGCACTAGCTCTTCATTGGTTACACTACAGAAGCTTTGAGGAGTGGCATGTCCCCAAAATTCTTGCATCTCTTCCCATCCTGCTTGAGCTTTCCCTCTTCCTATTCTTTGCTGGTCTCTTGGAGCTGCTATGGTACAAACATCACATCCCATTTGCCATAGTTTTGTCTGTGGTTGGGCTTGCTGTATTGATCTATGGCATGACTACTATTCTCCCTGGCATCACTATAATCAAACAAGTTCTTCAAACCCACCCCTACTTCTCATATTTTGAAGCTCCCATGATCCCAAGAACCCTTGAGTATCTACCCTCCATTGCCCTGCTATGCCCCTATAAATCTCTCCAATCATGGCTGGCATTCATCTCTCTTTCATTTATTTCTTCACTTCCTGGCTGCAAATGGCTTCTACTCTCTCTTCTCAAGAAGTTCAATCAGTTTTGGAAGGGTGGGAACATTCATGAGCTAGATTCTGTCTTTTCCAAACACATCCTATCTCTTTCCAGCTGGTCATCACTTGATCTCAATGTCATACAGCAATTCTCTAGGATTGAAGACTGTCCCAATCTGTATGAATTGAAGGGATTGAGATGGCTTGTACAGGAGACTCAGGACATTCCATCCATGATCCCTCACCTGAAGAATGTGCTTTCACAATTACCTGGCCATTTAGTTATGTCTACCGTTTTTGACAATTGGAACCCCCCATCAGAGTCTTCACTTGACTCTGCACTTAAGGACCCAACATCATATCATCATGAGGATCATCTATTTGATGATTATGCACCAGCACATATTACATCCCTCACTTCACAGATATTATGCTTCCACCAGTTCTTAGCAACCAGAGAAAACTATTATCCATCTGATGTGAATGCAGTCAAGGGGCTCTGGGATCATATATGCACAGTTCCTGGAAATAGCAAGTTGATGGAAGCATTTTTCTGGCCAGAAACATTATTCATGCAAAAATCAAAGAATTGGCATGGAGATATTTTAGACCTTTATGAAGCCAACTGGAGCAGCTTGGAGGTTTCATCCCAACCCTAGCTTGTGAAAAGGTTTTGTGATTCCATGCTTCCTTTTCTTGAGGCACAGAGGGAAGATATTGGACCTCTTCTTGTGGCCTCTAGCTCTGGTCTCAAGTTCTTCACTTTCTTACACAATGAAATGGTTACAACATTGCGCACACCTCCCTCGGGTACTGGAAGATGGATGACAATATTGGGCCATATGGAAACCATTCATCAGTTACCTCTGGGGCATTTCAAGCCACTTCCAGGATTCTTTCCAATAGGATTCCAGGGGATTGTAAATGATTCAGCAACATCTGAGGCAGTCCTCAGACCTTTCTTGGACTCTTACATGGCAGGCCTGGCCTAGAGCATGGGATCGGAATAAGCAAACCCTTGTCCAGGAAATAACCACCAGTATAAACACCAAAGTTCCACATATACAGGGGGCCCCAGGCTCAACTTCATCCTTCAAAGAACCACAGCAGCCACTCCCACTCCACTCACCTTTGATAACTTCTCAAGCTGGCCTTGAGTTTCTCACTTTTGTCAATGACAAGTTTGATGAAGAGCCTGAATTTTGTGGATATTGTGATGAAGACACTCTCCAGAACTGGGTGGATGCTCTGGAGAGAGTACGGGTGTTCTGTGGACTGAAATCCAATTATTTTAAGGCAGTTCCAAAGTATGAGAGGCAAACACTGTTTGGCTTCCACACTCCAAAGAAGATAAAACATGGGGTTGGGGAGGTGGAGCCATCAGAGGTTCAGCAACCAGGTGGAGATACATTAATTTTGGATGGACAGAGAGTTGGACTTGAAGCTGGACCTTCTCATACCCAAGAGGAAACACAAGATGGTGTGGATGGTTCTAAGAAGGAGGTTTCAAAGATTGATACTTATCTCAGTGAAGAAGTGGGATCACTAGATGTAAAGGAGACTGACAAGGGCATAGAGAGTGGGACTCTAGGTGATTGTCAAGATAGGACTCGGGATGAAAATCGGGTGGTTGGCAGACCTGGTGCAGACAACAATGTTTGAAATATGAACACTATTTCCTTTCCTTGAACATGATTTCTTTTATTGATTTAGTAGTAGGTCTGTATTTTGAATAGACAGATATTCTATTGTATTGCAGCTGGAATGTTCCGGCAGCCAAAGTCAAGTATTCACATCAGTGAGGATGTAAACAAAGAACTTTGAATGATGAGCTCACAAGGACCGGGTCGGACAACTCTAGGCTAGAGTGTGATCGATTGATAGTCAGGCCTCAGGAATTGGGAGAAACCGACACATGCATGGCTAGTTTGACCTCTACTGCAGAACTATTGAATGTTGCTTTCCTTTTTTTTTTGAGTGTCAAAAGGGCCTTTATCTCGTCCATATTCTTCGAGGCATAAGTACGGGATCACTGCTTTCAA
The DNA here is from genome assembly GCA_014904975.1 of Marasmius fiardii PR-910. Taxonomy (NCBI): domain Eukaryota; kingdom Fungi; phylum Basidiomycota; class Agaricomycetes; order Agaricales; family Marasmiaceae; genus Marasmius; species Marasmius fiardii. The sequence goes on from MU127822.1 coordinate 102,948, forward strand.
GCATGTCTGTGAGAAACGGTAGCTGCCAGCCATCTTAGGATAATAGACTGAAGAGGTGATAAACCTCTTTGGGATCAATCTATAGACAAGTTATTTGAAAATCATGTATTCAGTGTTGCACCAAGCCTAAATTATCCTGGGCATAAACGATTCAACGTCTTTGAAGTTAATTTGCAAGAAATTATTTTTTTCATATTTATTTATTCGGGATTTTCTTTGGAGGGCGTATGCTACAGAAATGCGCCAATTGTTCCCCCTTGTATTTTCCGGCAGCAGGAATAGTTACATTGCATGAGCCTCATTTGATGCCTTTGGACATCCATACTTGAGGGGTTTATGTTATAACTCTGTTGTGTTGTGCCTCTGTTAATTATTCAATGTATCTTTGAAATTTCTTGTGGCTGGAATGCTTTTTCCATCTACATTGCAAGGGGTTTGACTTTCATGGCAGACCCCACTGTTACTCCAGCATCACTTGGCTTGGAGTCATTACCAACATGCACAATACAGATGAAATGAATTATTGATCCTAGACATGAATGTGGATCCTCAGACCGCCAAAATGTGGTATGTTGAAGTGCCAAGGGAAGTTATTTACAAGAATTCAGTGGATATAAGGTTGAAAGATCTTTTATGGATTATATTCTTAGGATCGAGGATGCCTTGTATAGCTAATTAATGGAGAATCTGTGTGCACTCATTCATTCCCAGATATTGTACGGCCATTCGGGTGAATTTGAATCAACTAGTGACTTGGCGGAATCGGTCCTGCTGAAAATTTTGTTAACCCCCGAGCCCTGCCAGTAGAGGGTTTGGTGATCTCAAAATTTAGACCAGGGAGCCTTAATAGGCCTTGTAGTGGTTGATTTAAGCTGCAATGTTGGCTGGAGCTCCATTGAGTCATTGCATTGGCAGTATGGGAGAGCTACAAGGCAGTGAGTCAGTTTTGCGTATGAGAACAGGAATGATAGCGTCCTTCTATGCCGTCCTGTTCAGTATGTGCGAATTGTATTCAAGTGATCCTCGGGACAGACCCGGGACAGACTGGACGTATATTAGTAGACTGAGCAATGCACGAGAAGGGGAGGATCATACAGAGAGCATCCTATTTTTACAGGAAGTAGATAAGCTCCTTGCCCTCACAATACAAGCTTGTGGTAAACAAGCATGAGGTACTTGATATAGCGGCGAATGAAAGCTTTTTTGAGGTTTCAGTCAGCGTATCTGGAATGGCTCTGTGGACTACCTTTGTGCGGCAAACGACAGCAGACTTCTAGGGCAGCCTGTGGAGTTGACTCTTCCTCTGTTCGTCCTCACCTTGCAATCGTTCGTCTTCGCAAGAGTAGTCTGCCTTCAACATTCGGGACTTTGACTCCTTTTGACGAGTCGGGTCCGTTGACTTAATCGCTTCCTTCACGTGGGTACTTCTTATCTTTTACCATCTTCCTCAATGCATCAGCCCGACATAAAGTGAGTGTATTCTAGTCCTTCACACCTACCAAATTGTCCAGTTTTCAGAAATCGGTCCTCCCTCAGTTGACTTCCACTGAATCAAACTCTACCACCTAACCGAACTCCCCAACACAGCCCTCGGAAGTGCGATGGTTCAAAACCGATGCAACACGGTAAGTAAATCCACGTTTTCCCTCCTTGAAATGACCTTAATATGTCCCAAGCGCCCGATCTGCTTCGATATCAGCACCCTCTCGGTGGGTACTAGTACTGTTAGCCCACACTTTACCGCTCCCTCCCGACGGTTGTAATGTTTTATGCTCGTTGGTTGTCAAGATGTCTCAACGTACGACGGGTAGATTTGATAGCGATATCAATTTGAGTGCAAGTCGTATTAAGGTGCTCAGCCTAGTAAATGGTGCGTTTATCTTACAGCCTCTATTTCGATCTTTATTACTGTGAAGGCTTAACCAGAATGGTCTTCGCGTGCAGATTTCAGGATCAACTCGAGGATTCAAGTCAAATGCTATTTCCGTTGGTCGGTCATTATATCCGGTCTCCCAAGGTCGTTCAGTAACACTTGGTGGGGGTTCGGACGACATGCCTTTGCTCCTCAGTTATTTTCTCGTTACTTCCCCAACTTCATCATCGACCCCAAATCCAGCTTCATCGTCGAGTCCAAATCCAACTTCCTCGCTACCCTCTCCCATTCCTGCCCAATATACTTCTTCAAAGGCAGCAATCATTGGAGGCGTTGTTGGGGGCATAGTAGGTCTCATTACTATTTCGATCCTGGTGATTCTGTGGTTGAAGAAACACCGAAAAAACGAGCCCGTGTCCGATGAACGGATAGTTCTTTCTTGCTCCCATGGGAGAACGTGGCTTTGATCCACAATCTTTGATTTCGCACACAAGACATGAAAATGAAAGAAGAGCAAAATCCCATTTGACACAAGGACAACCGACGTCAGAGGAAGCGGAGACAGCAGCGGGATTGAGAAGAGCAAGTTCGGGGAACAGGAGATTACTCCAGCGGAGAGATAGGGAAAGAGAACGGCAAGCGAACGGTTGCCTCCACCCCACCAGGCGCAGGGTTCAGCACCGATTGTTCATACCGATAGTGGATGGAGAATGAGGGGAGAACGAACCTCTTCAGAACGGCAAAACATGTCTGAGATACCCCCAGGATATACAGAGACGTGAAATGGATCTAGTGGAGACATATATTAATTTGATTGCAGTCGTTCGGCAATAGTCCCAACAAAGTGTTTGCCCATCCGGTCGCCCGAAATAGTTTCGAGCTGTTGGGGACATCAGCGAGATCCACCAGATGTCTGGTCGTCTTGGGTCCCACGAAAGCACAATTTGCACCACCCAAAGTTTTGAGTTTCTTTCCAAACCGAAAACGTTCCGTTCAGAGCCACGACGTGCCGGAAATAACCGGCCGGTATGATCCCGCATACAAATCGTACACGTTCTAATGCATCCGCCCACAAGAGAGACTCCACAAGTAATTGGCATCCGAGTCGGTGTACTGAGGTAGACCGTCATGAACTGCCGCCTGCCATAGTGTTTCGTTGACGAAGGTCCATTGATCACCGGTGAAAAAGCACGGTCACGCTGAAATGGTAAGCAAGGCCGGTCAGCGTGGGCTCCCTTTTCTCGTTCCTTCATGTTCTTCTGAGAATAAGGCGGCATCCTTCGCTGTTTTCATCTCATTGACCTATTCGTTTCAGATCCCCCAGTCAAGCGAGCCATGAGTTCACCGATTGTCAATACCGCTCGGCGCTCTGTCCCGTCTTCTACTTCATTTTACACCTCGGGAAGTCCAACTCCTTGCAACCTTTCATAATCGCTTCATTCAATCTTGCGCTGAACATTCGATCTGATAGAAGATTGGTTCTACCTCCTTCTGGCGGTACTCGCAGTCCGCGGTACGGATTACTCTTTCATTTGTGAAATGAAAGGTTGAAGGCTGAAATGGAATCCGTCGTACTATATATAAGCTACTCACCTCATGCTTGAGGCGTGTCTTCTGGCATGGTCACGTCTCGGTAAATCGATTATTAGACAAGGTGCGTTGCGGTTTGTCAATTGAAGTTGGAATAAGCGGTAAGCGACGTTTTTTGGCTCAACTTTTAGATTCAATTTAAGTTTGATTTTTTCACAGAAGTGTTCGTTTGGAACCCCCGTTTTTATTTTATTTTAACAGCATTCTTGAATCAATCAATCAATGATTGACAGTGACTCATAGATTCTGCCTCGTTGAGAGCACAAGTCGAGGAAGCCGGACTTCTAATTACGCCAGACGGTTGGCTTCTGGCAATGAATTTCCATTTGGCATTTCGTAAAATACTATACACATGCAGTGGATTGCATCGGGTACTGGTCCTCGCCTTTTTGCTCCTTTTTTCTCCCTCTAAGCTACCCTCTAGTTTCGAAAAATGCCTTTGGATGAGAATGTAGCGGTGAGTTACTTTTGCGTTTCTCCCGAGTTCAATGGCGTTGACATGTCGACGGCGGTTCGTGGATCATAGGACACACAGGCTCCGGTTCAAGGAATGACTACCGTACAGCAATCTTGGGAGACAATCCAGAAGAAAGTAGATAGAGTTGACGAGGATCGGGCTCAGGGATACAAAGAGGACATTGACACGTTACTGGTTTTTGTGAGTTGTCTGATCTTATGGGTCAAGGACGTTACTCAGCGTGGATAAGGCCGGTCTATTTTCTGCCGTCGTAACTGCATTCACGATAGAATCCTACAAGTGGCTACAAGAGGACCCTTCAGACACTACAGTTGCACTTCTCACGGAGCTCGTTCAACAGGGTCGCCACGAGCCCCCATCTTCACCAGAAAAGTTTATCGCCTCCTCGTCGGTGGTCCGGATAAACACTTTTTGGTTTCTCAGTCTTGCCCTCGCCCTCGTCGATGCGCTTTTCGGACTTCTTTGCAAGCAATGGGTCCGAGAGCATCAACGTCAAACCAATACTCGTACCCCGCAACAAGCTCTAGCTCTCCGTTGGCTCCGTTACCAATCCTTCGAACGATGGCACGTCCCAGCCATCTTAGCGTCCCTTCCTATCCTACTCGAAATTGCCCTCTTCCTCTTCCTCGCCGGGCTTTTAGAGCTGTTATTCGTGCGACATCCCATACCATTCGCTTTTTCGCTAGCCGTCGTCGGACTCGCTGGAGTTTTTTACATCATGACGACGATCCTCCCCGGTGTGAGCATCATCCATCAAGCACTCAGAGTCCATCCCTATTTCTCCACCGCCACAAACCCGTCCTTCGACCCGCTCGATCTTCCGAGGTTGCCAGAGGTCGCGTACATTTGCCCTTACAAATCCCCACAATCGTGGTTGATGTTCAAACTCATCTCGTCGATGTATCATCTACCCTGGTGTCGATGGTTTCTACATCTCTCGATCACGACGTTCAATCAAAATTGGAAGGGCGAGTCAAATCATATCACGAGTTTGGATCACACCGTTGATAGGGACATCCTGGACCTATCCGAATGGGCAGAACTGGATCTGAACATCGTTCAGAGGTTTTCGAGGATTGAAGGATGTCCGGATTTGTATGTGTTCAAGGGGTTTCGGTGGTTAGTTCGGGAGACGAGTGATAACCCATCTATGGTTCCACATTTGAAGAACGTGTTGGGAGAGCTACCGCTACATCTGGCGATGTTTACGATTTTTGATAAGTGGGTGCCGGATGAGAAACCGGTTTGGACGGTGAGGGATGTGGAGTCGATGTTAGAGCGTCCTCATCCGAGTGAAGATGATATATTTGGTGATCAGTGGCCGACGAAGAACTTGGCTCTTACGTCGAGGATTTTGTGTTTTAGGAACTTGGTGGCGACGTATGATGAAGGTCTCGCGGAAGTTGATGAGAGAGGAGATAGATTGTCAGATGCGGCTGAGGAGATATGGAGAAGGATTGAAGGATTGAAGGAGCCTGTGAAGAAGAATTTTGTTTGGGCGTTTTTCCGACCTGAAGAGCTTTTGATTGGGAGCAACCGTGCGTGGAGGAGGAAGGTTTTGGAGTTTTATTTGAGACATTGGGATGAGTTAGAGGAAGCTTCGCACAGGCGGTTGGTAGAGAGGCTAGCTGGGGCTGTGATTTTGTTTATGGATTCTGAAGCAGGACAGACTACTGTTAGATCGACGGTTTTAGGATCTACTTATGGGGGCGAATTTTTCCGCCTAGTGAATGGAAAAATCAACCCCTCCGAGTCCCCCGGGATAAGGTGCAGGGAGTCACCTGTTAACAGGCGCTGGAGAGATGCATTCACGCATGTGCAGCACGTGCAACACGAACAACATGGGCAACACCCGCAGTACCCGCAACACCTTCAGCACCTGCAGCACCTGCAGCATCCGCAGTCGACGAAGTCGCTACGTGACTCCGGAGTTGATATGGAAGGAAGCCAGCGCTCGGAGCACTGGGGTGCTTCGGAAGAGAATGAAGACAAAGAGAGTCAAGGTCCCTCGCGTTTACCTGTGGTAAACAAGTACGAAAATATTGGCGGAAATGGGGCCGACAAGGAGGTTTGAAGAGGGTCTGTCATGGAAGGTTGTTCTGTTCGTCTGGGTGTCGGTATTAGTAGCTACTGGATGGTTCCGCGCCTCACACTCCATTCGAGGCGAAGTACAAATTGTTATTGAGCCCGAATTTCCCGTCTGAATCATTTCCAGTTAGAACGTGCGAGGACGAAGCATTGTGGAGACATTCAAGATACTGTCAGTAACAACAATGAACACTTCTTTCGCCACCTCTCCTACTTTCAGCAGTCCAGTCCCACATAATCTGACCAAGGCGTGCTCTTATTCTCGTCGGCTCATCTGCATTTGTATCCAGAACCGCTCAACTACAGACTTAGAGGAAAACGAAACCGTGTAAAGGGAACGATTAACATCCAAGGCTAGAGTGGTCCGATTCTGGCGACAAGTTCTAAAGGATATAACCCAAGTCGAGGGTCAACGACAGTGGCTGCCCTCCCCGGTTTGGCTGATAGAAGGCTGTTGGCGGTCAAAGACGGAGCGGGAGGGCGCCGAAGAAATAAAGATTCGGTCTAGATATCGTGCATCCGATCGGCGTTGGCCCTGCCTCGCTGCTTGATTCCTCCGTGGACTCGTTGAGTTTTACGACTATATACGTTGATCCGTTAAACAATTTCCTTACTGCGCGTGCTCTGGCGGTGGTTCTGGTTACTAGACAACATGTTCGTATTTTGTATCCACGACAGGTGCACTGTGTATGTCTGCATGTCGTTGGTGATTGCAATACTTAGTGTGATTCACTGAGTACTAGAGGCAGAAGATGGGTATGTTGTCCGGCGATCGTTTTAATCTCTCCATAGGCTCGGGTTAGCAGCCTTTGAATTTCCATCATCTTCCCCAAATTGCACGGTATTCGTACACAAAGAGTAAATTATTTTTGATCAAATTCTTGTACTTATTTTAAGAGCCCCGGATTTGGAATCGTCACAACATCACGAGATATCGAAACTAAGGATGCAACAGTCCAAAGGCACCCCAAGCTCTACCATTCTGCGTGTTTCCCACCGCGCGCGGATGGCATTCCAGGACAGATGCACACTCAGGTATTACACACCAGCTATGCTGGCTTTCCTTTGTACCTTGCGGATCTTATCGGGACTTCAATATTGCAGAGCGGTGGAGAAGACTGCTCTCTCAAGGCAGTATGCAAAAACCTCGCGAAGAAGATGGTGCTCTAGGCGAGAAAACGGTACATTGCTTATCCCCACATCAATTGCCAACGCTGCGGACAGAAAGACTTCCATTTGGGCTGTCCTTGTTCTGACTGCGACAAAAATCGCATCCGAATATTAATCTTGTACGTTCGCAGGGTTGGTCAGCGCCGCGTATTTTCACACCGTTTTCCTACGCTCCTCTCCCCCCATCACTGAAGGGCAGGCCAAAATCACCTCCCGTTGAAATTCTTACAGTATGGCCTTAAGGCAAGATCCAGAGGTGGGATTTGGTTCACGGATCAATCATAAACAATCAATATTTACTAATACAGTTAGGGGAATGTCCTTGAAGAACAAAAACTAGGGACCACAAGCTATATTGATGGTAAGGAACCTCTGAAGGACGAGACATAGGAGACGCCTCAAAGGTCAGCGATTGTGTGTTTTTCTGCCGTTGAATATAATTTGACTCAATTTCTGCCCACTTCTTAGCAAGTGATTACTTTTGGGAATATTGTGGTTTGGGGGAGTCAAAGTTCTATGGGATTGTGTATGCAGGTTTCCTGAGAATACTTTATGGAAGGATTCTTTTGGCCAGAAAGACTATTGATGAAGAAATATAGAGGTTGGTATGAATGGATTTTAGATTGTTGGAGTTCCGGGTGTGAGTGATTAGATGATGAGGATTAAGTTAGGTTTGTGATTTCACTAAATGGTGAGATTGACTTGAGTCACTAGAAGCTGCAGAAGTGTCTAGTTTTAAAGTACCCTGACTTTCACAGGAAGGATTCCGAATCAGATGAGGGTGGGTTGATTCTTCTGACAATGGCAATTTTTTGACTATATTTTAGTAGGTTCATCTTCATACAATCACCAGTTCAAAGAAAAGGACAACTGTTCCCACCAGAAACCCCATCAAGCCGAAGCACCTGAGGAAACTTCTCAAGTTATAGTACTGCCACCCTCCATCTCTGCACCACTACTTGCACCCTTGTCAACTGCTCCATTACCTTGCCTACTGCTGCACCTGCCACTCAAGCTTTTTCTGCATCTTCAGCAGATAATCTAAATTCTTGTCTATCTACTTCCAATATCCTCACCTCGCTTGTTCCAGTTGCTGCTCCTTCGGTTATTCCTGCTGCCAGTACCTCTACTATACTGACTTTGTCAAACTGTCTCTCTTCTCAAGCCCAGCCCAATTCAACTGATTGTAATGACCCACCCACTATGCCCAGAGCAGCATCCCCCATGCCACCAGAACCAATGGCCAACACCTGGACACATTAAGCCTTAGCCTCCTTGTTGTCATTTTCGTCTTGTAAGTTTTTACTATCTGTTTCTGCTTTGTTCAGCTAACTATTCTGTTTCACATTTCTGTCACAGGTAAATCCCCTGTATGTATGTCTACTCACTGATTTCTCTGTTTACATCATTTTTACCAACTTGCCTGAGCTCTAGTGCAGATATGGATATACTGGAGCTTATTGTCTGTCCTACTCCCCAGACACCCACCACTGCTTCAACCACTTCTCCTGATAGAGAAGCTGCTGGGAAAGGAGGGAAATTGTAATGGCCATATTTTTACTGGGCACTGTTACTGTAGCAGGACTAGAACAGTTGATACTACACCAATTCAACACACCTCTAGTTGAACTGAGTTAGACTATATTGTACTATGGCAATTATACAAAAGTATACATAGAATATAACTATGAGTTGAACTAGAAGAGGACATAAAGCAAGTGAACTAACACTAGCTCAAGTGTGTTGAATGCACTCAAGATGAAGGGAAAAGCATGGTTCACCACTGTTGAACCAAACTGTGTATAAGCAAATCAAGATGAATTAAAGCTTCTGTAAGTCAAGTTTGGTTAGTAGTGCAAAAAAATAATTAACCACTTACCAGCCTTATGAGATATGTTTGTCTTTCCTCTGCAAATGGAATTCCACTGTTTATACCTGGCTGTGACATTTCTGGCCCTTCCAATCTTCAAAAATTTCTTCCATTGGCCATCCTACCCTTCAGCATGTAAATGTAGCCTTCAACATCATATTTGTATTGTTTGCTTTTCTTTTCATTATATTCTGTCATGATAGTTGCATTGTGGTAGAGGGGAAGGCCTTTGTAGATTGCCACTAGTATGTGATGGATAGAACTGCCATCACCTCCCAGTCTCTATCTCAACCATCCACTGTGTCTTTGAAAGGGAAGGATTACCTATCAACATTGGTATATACAAATGGACTTTCACTTGCCATCATGTGTTAGAGTTCAATGGTCTCTGTTTATTTTCACTGGGCCAACCCTCAGCTCTTATTCTGGTCCTTTCATTTTTATTTTTATTACAAAATGATGCCTGCACTTCTATTCCTTTTGTTGGAGAAGTAGAAATAGATTTCTTGTCCATATTCAATAACTATCTAGGGTTTTTATAGTAGGTGTAAGACTAATGGTAACTAAGTGATCAAGTATGAAATGCTATGAAGGATGTATCAATTTGTAAGTAACTATGATACATTTATCAAATGGAAGTCTCAGGAAGTAAAGGCAATTGTCGGAAGTCAAGGACATATTTCCAACACCTTTCACAGATCCTTCTTCAAACCCTTTTTCCCTATCTTTCTGTATTGGTATCCTGCAGTGGAGGTCCGGTGATTCAGTTTCTAATTCATTATAAAACCTCCCTATAGTCTGCTCCCGTCAGGTTCTGGTCATATCTGTGATTCTAAATAGCCTAGTTTCATCTAGCCACCCCAAAGTGAAGTTGGAATAATGGACTGAGGCCAGATATAGCTGGTGTTCCTGTTTAATTAGATTGAAACCAGGGTGTTATTCTTCACCAAGAACCAGTTAGATATCCCTTATATGCATGTTATACCTTGTTTGTACTTCCTACACTTCTTGCTGCTTCAATGCAACACTACATGCATCTGTTTTCCAGCAAAAACTGTCGAGTCTACCTTGAGTGAGTCAAGAACCGTAAGGTACTGCGAGCGACCAACTTTTGACAATTCCAGTCCAGAGTAACCTCCAATTCACCCGCAAAGACACCCGATTACGCGGTTATAGGTTATTTTGGGTTATGGCGAGCAACTCAGAGCTGGTCAAGTTGGTCGCGGATAAAGGGGGGGGTTCGTTCATGTTCGTCACTCGTCAACCGGGCCATCAGCGTATTTACCACGCTCAACATTCTTGCGCATGAACACCAACTTCAATCAGTGCATCGCAGGTTGTGTTTTGATCTCTCGTCGAAACGACAACTATCAGTCTCCGAAGAAGTGCTAACTGCTGGCCGATTCCAGCTTTGCCCTGACTCCTCAAGGCCTCAAAGCTCGCCATTTCTGGCCAAAGATTTTCATGACAACGAGATATCAAAGATTAAACTGCGAGCCTCTAGTAAGTAATCACTCCATCTGATGATACCCAGCATCTGAAATTCCACCCAATCGCTTCACGTGGATCCCTGCTACGTGAGAACTCGTCGGCACCGTGCTTGCTACCTCCAAAGTGCTTCGCGGCTACGATCAGGTGCTATCGACAGAGCGGTATCCGATTGTTTGTCACTACATCTCCCCGCTTCGTACCCGACCGGTGGCGCATCTTTCCAACATTTGCGACGCGGGAAAAGCTATGAAGGCGTAACGCTTATCTGCGGTTCCTGAGCTGCGTATGTGCAGTCGCGACCAGATTGCTCTATCTTGCCCCTCAACAAGGCATGACCCCTCCTTCCGCTGTTGGCGCCAGCCGAAGGGACTTCGACATTGAAAGAATGAAAATTTTCACTGGGTCTGGAAGCCGCGTTGTAACTTGGAAGGATTGATTTCTCCGAATGATATACCGACTAAGATCCTCTTGCCGGTATCTCTTCAATCAAAGTCTCCTTCCTTGACAAGTTGCATGGCGGAGGTTCCGCCATCTTCTCTGTAATTTAGTGATGCCCCTTTCGAGAAAACTGGAACTTGTTCATTTTCGAGGTGCTTTGATCAAGCAAGCTTGCATTTTGGTAACATTCTTTATAATTACATGTTCTCATGTTGCTTTACGTTGAATGACATTCATCCCGAAATTTACAGAACTGGTGGTTTCGCGGAGTCACGCCGTGGGTGTTGTTTTGTTCTCTTTTCGTCAGACCCTCCCAAATGTTCTTAACCACTTTGCAATAGTTGCATGGAACACTACACACATCTATTTTTGCAGCAAACTGCTTCTCCACCCACTTCTGTCGACATGTCTGAACGTATGGCTTCTCGTTGCAGTGGCTTAAGTGCTCGGTAGGCTCTATCGAACTTTTCAATGGGGATACTCAGCCACCGGGACCCGCCATAGTGATCCACAGTGTCATCAATCTTTCCGCCATGTGGTTGAATGCAAACTGAACATAGACATCTATTTACAGCGTTTCAGCGCCTTAAATTCCGAAACACCTCTCGAAAAAGACCAATGATACCATGCGGTTTCTTTCGGCGAATATGAGGACTCCATGACTATAAAGGCTGGTAGGTATCCTAGTCAATCCCCCAAAATCTTACAATCCGAACAGAGCTCCAGTAACTTCGACCACAAGGGATCAAGAATGGTGGCGTTCAACAAGTTCTTCTTTTCTGTCCTACTCGCCGTTCTGTACGCTTCACACGGTAACGCAGCGCCATGGCCTACAAACGCCAAACATGCTACCCATCGTGTTAGGAGTCTTGGTAAAGGTGTCCAGGTTGAGTCCTTCCATCCCCAAACCGACTACAAGGTTTGTACATACATTCCCCATGGTTGATCGTTGAATAAACAAGTGTTTTCCTCATTAGACTTTTGGAGCCGGGAAGGAGATCGCTTCATCATTTGCCATCGCTGGCATAGAAAACAAGGCTGTCTCTTTTGTCACATCAGAGCTGAATCTCGATTCAGCCAAGGTGTCCTTCAAGTCTGGCTACACCCAGGACGGCCAATCCTTTGGTTACCTGAAACAAATTCACGTGAGCTCGGTCGAGAGCCACTTTCTGATTTCTATCTGATGCACTGCATTGCAGGACGGTATCCCATTCGCTAACGCCGTGGCCAACGTTGCATTCAAAGACAACAAGGTCGTGGCTTTCGGTCAATCTTTCGTCGACACCAGTACGTGCTCTCTTCATTTCTACCCAAACATTCAGTTGTGACTTTGCCCTATCACAGGCAAGATTGCTGACTCCAAGCCCTCCATTGATGTCAACTCTGTCATCCCCAAGATTGAAGAAGTCCTCGAGGGCAAGGTCAACGGGATCCCACCCTCACTCGAATACATCGTCCTTCAAGATGGCAGTGTCGCTCTTGCGCACGTCGTTCAGATACAAAACGACGGGGCAGGAAGTTGGTATGAGGCTTACGTCGATGCCCACTCCGGTGATTTGGTTTCGGTAACCGACTTCGTCTCGGATGCATCAGTGGGTCTATGTTGTCCGATCAAGATCGCGAACGGTGTTAACGTATACGTTCTCTAACAGTACCGAGTTCTTCCCATCCAGAAGGAGATCATCACGGAAGGTCTCGAGCTTCTTACTGATCCACAGAACACTGCTTCCTCCCCCAACGGATGGCACAGCGACGGAAACCACAACTTTACTGACACGACGTAAGCTGCATATGTTATTGTTCAATGAACAATCTCCTAATACTCAAGCGATCATCACCAGCGGTAACAACGTTGTTGCTTACAAGGGCGCCGTGAGCTCTACGACTACCCAATCCGCTGACGGACTCGTCTTTGATTACACCTATGACACGACCAAGGACCCCAGTGATGTCAACAACGTAAAGGCCGCCGTCACCAACGCCTTTTACTTGGTCAACTCATATCACGATACCTTATACCAATATGGGTTCACCGAGAGTGCGTTCAACTTCCAGGAAAACAACTTCGGTAAGGGCGGTAGAGGCCGCGACAAGATCCGCATTAGCGTTCAAGATCCCTCTGGTACCAACAACGCTGCTTTCGCCACTCCCCCTGAGTAAGTTTCTTTTCTTGACCGGATCGCGAGATTTCCTGATTCCCTATTGGTTTTTTCCCGAACAGTGGTCAACCCGGACTATGCAGAATGTACATATGGACTTATACCAACGTAAGTTCGGTGTTTCAAGTATGCCTTCCCAACCACGAGGTCTCACCGCTTTTTTGTTTTATAGCCGCGACGTGATGGTGCCCTCGAAAACGATATCCCCGTCCATGAAGTCACTCACGGCCTTACCAACCGAGTGACAGGTGGCGGAACTGGCCGTTGCTTACAGTCGCTCGAGGCAGGTGGTATGGGCGAGGGATGGTCCGATGCTGTTGCCGGGTGCGTCATTTGTGTTTTTCACTTTCAAACTCAATTGACCTTTATTCTCTTGCAGCTGGTTCCACCACTCCAGCTCTGCTGAAGTTACCGATTTCGTCCTGGGACAGTATGTCACCAACAACGAGGCCGGTATTCGTTCGCACCCCTACTCCACCTCCACAACAACCAATCCTCTCCGGTACTCCGATGTTGCCAAATTGAACGAAGTCCACAGTGCGTACATTCATATAAGCCCTTTGCCGCGTCTTTGAAAACTGAATCTCGATCATCTCCCTAACAGACATCGGAGAGGTTTGGTGAGTGATTTCTTGCATGTATCGATTAATAACTAATTACTGAATTTTTACCGCGACCTTTACCCTATCAGGGCCAACATTCTCCACAACGTCTATGCTGCCCTCGTCAATGCACACGGATGGTCCGCTACAGCCAAGACCAGCGCAAGTGGAACCGAAGGCAACATCGTTTTCCTCCAACTCCTCGTTGACGCTCTCGCTCTTCAACCTTGCAACCCTACTATGCCCGCCGCCCGTGACGCCATCATTCAAGCTGACGCCAACAGATACGAGGGGGCCAATAAATGTTTGTTGTGGAAGACCTTCGCCAGCAAGGGCCTTGGTGTTGGTGCTGCCAAGCATGTCGATTCTGACAAGGTTCCTGACGGCTGTTAGGTTTTTTAAGCTGGGGCTGGAGAGAGATGACAGAGAAGGGGGGTTGTACTTCATCGTACCAGTTGTTGTAGATTATTCATTACCGTCCACCGTCTCGTGATTTGTAGAAACAGTCCTTTCATTTTAGGAACGCACGATGATCAGCCGCGGTCTAATTTATGATTTTCTATTCTGTGCTCGACTGATCTTACTGAAAACAGAACAGGACGGTTGATACTCATGGGCGTTCGGGCTCTCGCCAACAGATTACATGACTCTGCCCTGAATGTCAACATTCCAGAGATTATCTGATGTGTTTCACTTCCTCACTTCTCAGCTGTTCAGATGTGGCCTGTGGCCTGTGCGAGTACTCTCACCGGTATTCCAGAACATTCTGTAGTGAATCAAGCTCCAAGCTTTTTGCTCAGCATTTTCACTTATTGTAGAATATTCTAGATACCATTGTAGAGTCTATAAAGATGTAGGTAGACACTGGGCTCCCTCTTGCCCTAATTCAAGCCAATCTTACCATTCAGTGAAATTGCAAACCTACTTTACTCCTCATCATCTAATCACTCACACCTGGAAATCCAACATCAGCCTTTCACCATTTGATCATGTCTGAGGATCATCACTTACATCGTGTTGTCTAGATGCTTTCAACATAACATCCAGCAACCTGTGTCTGAAGTCAGTAGGAATCAAAGGTATTCAGAGTTTTTTGGGTCAAGCATGCTTGATTTGGTGGGGCACAAATCCACTGTAGTGAACTCAAATTGTAAACCTTCCCCATGTACATTGAACGAATGAGTAACTGGTGTGCCTTCTCCCAACCACTCCATTGCACTATAACAGAGAACTGTGAGATTTTGTTGTTTCACCCACTCCACCTCACACAGCTGGCTGTGAATACTATTTGGAACTAAAATAGTGGCTGAGAAATATAATGCCTTACCTTGCCCAGCACAAAAACAACTCAAATTTTGCTGGAAAATATATCACAAACTCATAAGATATTTGGGCAATTTATTGTTTCTAAAAACAGTAAATATTTGGCTGTAAAAGACACTACATATACTCAAAAATCCAGATATCCGTAGAGTCCAAAAGGGCAAAATATTTAGAAATATTCAGGGAATACTCCAGGCCCCAAACATGGTAAATGTTTGGACAGTTATCCATTTTGAATATCTCTGATCCTGGTTCAAAATATCCTAAATTTCTGTTGCTTTGAGTGTTACTTGCTGTGGTTGCACTCAAACAGGCCTCACTGAAATAGATGAAATATCTTCATCAGGGATTAGAAATATCCAAAATAAATGCCCCTCTGAACACTTAGTATATAGGTGTTTTACAGCCAAATATTATTTTTAGAAGCAATAAATTACCCAAATATCTTACTGGTTTGTGATATATTTTCCAGCAGAATGTGTTTTTTTTTTGTGTTGGGAAAAGTATGGCATCACATTTCCAGGCCGCTATTTTGACCTCAAATAGTACTCACCGCCAGCTGTGAAGGGGTGAAACACATATTTTCAAATTGGCTCAGTCAAGAATACCATCTCTTACCATCACCTTTGCCTACTCTCTGGCCTGTCTTACTTAAAAGACTCAAGAATATTTGGCAGCAGCTTAGGTCAGTATACTTGTCAGTAGCTACACATTGATGATGCTAATTCAAATGAAGTCCCAGAATGATGATTCTAGCAAAGGACAGAAATATTGTCCATTACCTTGCTTATTTGATTAAGCACCTCTCCCCCCTTGCTCAGTGGTAGTCACACAAATTCCAAGTGGAGAGAGCTACCCAAAAGTCTGGTAAATAATCCACAAGAGCCGGATTGTTGATAGCCTATGGCATGATGCCAAAGAGTAGAGGACAACAAGAGTGAGCTCTGAAGTATAATATAACTCATGCAAAATGTGATAACTCAGGAGCTGAATAACATCATGCTAAGTCATGAGTGAACTTCTAGAGATGGACAATCTTTTGTGTGACCCTGCATCCTCTCTTCCATATATTCAGATATCGAAGATGCTCTCTATCCTTACTGGGAATGCTTTCATCATCTGATTCATAATGTTCCTCACCTGGATTACTCACTTTATCAGGTGCAATCAAGGAAGTAATCTAGAATATGTCAAGCAAGGACAGCCACATAATCATGTGGTTCCCTATATAAGCGGTCTCACAGTCTTGCAATGATCTTGTCTGTTTAACTAGGTGGTCAACCATATTCCAGGAGTCAAAAAAATCAAGAGAACATCACTGGTGGTGATCTCCAAGTTGTTACATGATGTGGATCAAGTTTCAAGACGGGAATGATTTGTTGAAGGAGAGCAGAGGGCCAGGAGGTAGGGTCTCCAAATAATCTGTGAGCTTGGGGCCCCAACATGTGCTGAAGATGAAGTAGAATACAAGGTGAGTTTATTATTGACTGACTCTATGTTGGAATTGGTTTCACTTCTCCTATACATCAGCCGGGCCCACATTATGGTCAGGACGAGCCTACTCTCAGCTTTCGACATGAATGCAAAAGTCAAAGAAAAAAGAATGAAATTCTAGACATCCCAAACCAGTTTGCTATACTGTACCCCAAAATTCAGTCTCAAAGAAACCAATTTCATGTCATTTGAACAGCCCCAACAGCTTAATTACAATTGTCCCACCCTTCTATTATATTCGCTACAAATAGCTACTTCTCAACAACAACCTTTCTACACAAACATACACATTTATGGTAAGCTTCATAACAGTTCCTACATGCTTCCCTACACCTCCTATACTTCAACACATTCACTACACAATCCTTACATCTTCTTGCACAGTCTCTACACTCGCCTTCAGCTCACTACACTCCTACTGTATTTGCCTACTATCACCTGTCTGTAAAATCAACCCTCCCAATGTATTTAATTGCCAGCCTGTAGGGTTTGACATATAAACTTCTGGGTAAGCTGTCAGTCATAAGTTCTAAGCCTAAGAAAGAATGACTCATTTGGAGGGCTCCCATGTGAAGTCATTCTCAGGTTGAGTATATTGTAGCATCTCCCTCTCACTGTCTGTCATTGGTTTAATTTACTTTTACGGTCAAGGGATGTTGTAGAAAAAATGTGTGTGCCATCAGTGAAATCCTGCAGTCTGTTTAGAGTTTCTTCACGGGGAACTCAACAGCACCTTCAATACGAATTCAATCCTTCTATATGCAATGTGGTAGTAGTGTAAAAAAAGGTCACTATTATCTGGGGGGTTCGAGCACTAGTGAGGTAAGTTGTGGCTATGCTTTTGCTACACATTAGCTACGCTCTACCTACATCTGATGGACATCTAGCATGTGTAGTTAGTGATGCAAGCACAAGGTGTTGACCCAATTTGGAGGCTTCTGGCATTCAGCCTCCGGTCTTCATCTGAGTCAGGTCCGATAGTCAACTTTCCTTGCTGTGCTTTCGTTTATTTCGTGTCTCTGTATTCTGAGGTATTCAGACTGAGGCCCCAATGAATAATTTCTTCCTTCAACAACTTCTCATTCCGGTTTCAGGTAAATTAATGTCTGCAGATCTGTCCGAAGTATTCAGAATGTAGCACCAAACGAATAGTTGTCTCGCTTCTCGGCGACAGCTGGTGCCAAATGCTACTTCACATTCCGGTTATGAAAACTCCGGTCTCTAAATATGTAAAGTGTGGGTAGGAGGCTCCAAGTAACCAGCGACCAGGACGTTGTTCGCATCAACACCACGCAACAGGATTTTCAGTTCGAGCATATTAAATTGAAAATGTGGTAACCACTGTGACAACATTCGAAAGAAGGGTGGGCAGAAAGGAATATTTACTAATCGATGAGCTTTGTTCGCTAACCCAGCGAGTATCGATTCCTTTTTCATCTTCATCATTCGCTCTCCCCCGCCCCACACCTTCTCGTACGTTTAAAATTCAAATTGAACACGTTTGTGCCGCCCTACTGGGGTCTGGTGATCTACTGAATCTTCAGCCAATCAAAGCTAATGTTAGCAATTTAAATGCTACAGCTACATCAAGCGGAACAGGTTCAATTTGGGGGGAAACATTCATGCACATGTCCAGCCGAAAGTCCGTGTCCAACTCCACCGAGCAGTGCGGTAAGCGAGAGAACAGCATGGATGGAAGTCCTTTAATCGTACTACTCATGAGACATAGGATATAATGGAAAATGCCATATCAACTAGCTGATAAGCCAAGAAATAAAGGGAATCCTGCAACTTTGTGGATAAAAAGTTAGAGGCAAGGGCTCACATTTGGAATAATGATTTTTCCTTATTCGACCTTCCCACACACTATCTATACATACGTACCCGAATGATGGACAGACAACATTGAATCTTTGTGACTTCAAGAAGAATGGTAATAGATGTTCTTAATTTTGACCGTGCCCAGAATATTCACCAGAGAACCCTTGCTCTTGGTCGTAAGTCACATGATGACTCAACTGCGACATGGACGAGTTCGTCCTGAATTTGAATCCTAAGTGTATATCAGGGCTAGGCAGAGCGATTTCAAGAATATGCTGAGTAACTACGTGTGGTGTCGAGTAATGTAAACAATATCTCGGTGGCTTGTTATTTGGAGCTTCCTTCGATCATATGTTGGAACTCGGAACCTAGTCGCACCCTTGTGAACCTTTACTTTTTGAATACTTCAGATTCGGAGACATGAAATTGCCGGAGGTCCACAAGGTGTTGGAGAAAATTGACGACAGAAATTGAGAATCAGAGAATGCATGATTGGGACAGCCTCAAAATACAACTACAAGCTTACGACATATCTGGAGCAGCTACTCGTTATTATTAAGTCTATTGTCATCCCATTCAAACGTATTTTGACTGCGACCATTCCTGCCATCATCCGCATGTCACTAAACAAATGTCCCACATTCACACCTCCGAGTTCCAGACAGTTTGAGATCCCTGAACCGTAAGATATCTTCTTCACATAAAGGCTTCTGTCGTACGTTTATCGAATGAACTACCCTGACATAGTGGACTAATATCCTGAGCCTTACCAGGTCCGGCTGGTGTTCAATTAATTGATTATTTTTCTTCTCAATTTTGGTGGCTCGTACTAGCGTTATGCACGTCAGTGGGACAAACTCCATCCTCCGATGGTCTCAAACGGGGGCCACCCCACAACTTCTGCTTATCTTCGTGCCCTGGAGGCTTGGTTGACCGAAAGGTTGTAGTTGCGACATTTTGCCTCAGACCTTAGGAATTGATGTAAACGTCGACAGCATTTGAACAAGCTCCTAGCTGTCCTCTGACTCTCTCCTTCTCCCAAATTCTGTGCAAGCTCTGTGCAAACCCCCTCCAGCCAGCGTACGTTTCCTGTAATTTGATCGCCTTCCTCAATAAAATTTACTGGGGCATTAAGATTTTTGGGAGTGAGAACGGTCAGGGATCCACCTGTAATCGAGATTTCGTTCTGAACTTACTTATTTTGATTGGGCGTGTTCAAAAAGAATATCGAAGGCAATTAACATTTTAACTTGTTAGCCAAGGCGGAACCGAGTCTTAACAGCACCGTTGCCAGTGCCGAGGGATGCCGTTGATTGTAATAAGAGGCTTGACAGTGCAAAAGTTCCGTACAGAGGAACTGGAGGAAAAACGAAAGGTTAAGGGGGGCCGGCCCAGGGTCGACAATCAGAAGCTCGCTCGTTGAAATGCTGTCAAATATGTAAATCTTGACAGACAAAATTATCCGGCACATTGACCATAGCCTGCTCCCCTCGGGGTGGAGTCGTGAACAGATCCGACCGAGTCTTTGAATACATTTTCAAAACAAACTATGTGGGACTCTGAAGTGTGGCGAACTGAGAATTGTGGCAAGGGAGCGCAAAACCTTTTGAATTTGAGTTTCAACTTGAAGGTCACGGCTCTTGAACACTTTCATGTTGTGATGTAACAAGACGCCGCTCTCGCTTACCCTCTGTTCCCTAATTTGGGCTCCGGTACCATTCAGTCAACAAGAAATACATATACTACTATTATAGCATCGTTGTGGGACATGAAGGTGTTGTCAATCGTCAGCACTCGCCGGGTATACGTATCCAATTCTTCGTCACTACCTCTCCGAGCCGCTTCATATCCGATCGGTGGCGCATCTTTCATGATTCACGACCCGGGAAAAGTTCTCGATAACTGATGTGCTTATCTGCAATTCCTGAGCTGTATATATGAAGTCGCGACCATGTTGCTCCTCAACAAGGTATGACCCCTCCCACTGTTGTTGGCGCCAGCCGGAGGGACTGCGAGATATAATGAAGGCTTTCACTGGGTCCGAAGATACAGGTTGATAACTTAGAAGGATTGATTTCCCCAAATGGTATTTGACCAAAATCTTTTTTCCGGTATCTCTTCAATCAAAGTCTCCTTCCTTGACAGGTTGAATCGCGGAGGTTCTTCTCTTTAATTTAGCGATGGCCCTTTTGGGAAAACTGGAGCAGCTTTGTTCGTTTTTGAGGTGCTTTGATCAAGCAAGTTTGCATTTTGGTAAGCACTCTCTATAATTACATGTTCTCATGTTGCTATACGTTGAATGACATTCATCCAATATTGCCCACTGGGAATGTGATCACACACTGAGACTGTTCCAGAACACTAAAAAAAAATTGGCCAAGTCAAAAAATAAGGGTATAAATAAAATATGTGTTAGCTAGACCTTTTAACAGTGTGATGGTTCAGTTGGTTCTGGTGTCAGCATTGCTTGATTAAATTTTGAGGTCTTGAGTTCAATTCGTTATGCAAAATTTCAGTAATTAGTAATTACAAGTAATAGAAAGGAGATACTGACATATAATGGAAACATGGAACTTGAAAGATAAAACTTGGAATGACAGTGGTGACTATAGCTGTCAGAACTGGGCTCAACTGAGCAAACTAACTATTACTCCCAGAACTTGCTGTATCATTGCAAACCGGATAGAATCGCAGGTATGCGCTACACCCGTTGCTACTGGGCCCTGGCTAAGATATCTCTAACCTGCTATATCATCAGAAACATACTACAAACCTAAAGACCAGTGACAGACTGTTGTCACTGGTTTTGGCCTTTCTTCCCTCCCCTCCTGCGCCATAGTTTTTTCCCAAGTTACGTGCACCTGAGGCCAGTGTCAGGTGTTATAGCTGGTGAATAGGATATAAGAAGGATGCAATCTTTACTTGCTTTTGTTTTTTCAGATGGCTTTGAGGTCAGTTTGGGGATTCTGAATATTTTACTCATTGATTGAGTGTAACTACAATGTTAATATTATCTTGGACCTGTGTTCTAGATGTCAAACGATGGACATGCTCTCCAGAAATTCACTCTGGAGGGAGAACAAAGATACCTTCATATGTGAAAGTGGCCCACGTCAAAGATACCATCACAGCGTTGCGTAGCTTTTATGTTGTGACGATGTGTGATTCATGTTTCGGCACGAGCATAAAAGGAATACTTGATCAACTTCAGCTCAGAGTAAGTAAGAAATTCTACGATATGAATCAGTTTTAGAGATGGTGAATATGAACCAATCATCACACATTGGAATCACCCTAGGACCTATTTCACACCTTTTACCATATATTGCCTGGCTTGTGAATTCAAGAAAGCGGAATAATTGACAATTGCCCTAGAAGCAACCTTTGGGTTGTGTCATTGGACCCAGTTCAAGAATGTAACAATAATTTTGTGGATATCTGGGGAAGACAAAGGACATTCAGGCATGACAGAGAAGAGTGTGCACAACTGTAAGATACAGCTAGTAACCCAGGCCCTGGTACTAAATCATACAAGCCGCAGAATAGAAAGTTGTGAATCAGACGCAGCTGATCGTGCGTTTGTGGGAGTACAAAAATGAAAATGAAAGAATTGTTCATAACAAATCAGGGAAACGGTGTTGTAAGATTTAGAATAACTTGATATGATAAATTTAACCGTATTTTGTTGGCTGGTTTTATCTAGCCCAAGCCTCTTAAAAAAGCTCAACAGCCGTCAGGAACCTTGTCAGAATCAACATGGTTGGCAGCATCAACACCAAGGCCCTTGCTGGCAAAGGTCCTCCACAACAGACATTTATTGGCACCAGTGTATCTGTTGGCATCAGCTTGAATGATGGCGTCACGGGCGGCGGGCATAGTAGGGTTGCAAGGTTGAAGAGCGAGAGCGTCAACGAGGAGTTGGAGGAAAACGATGTTGCCTTCGGTTCCACTTGCGCTGGTCTTGGCTGTAGCGGACCATCCGTGTGCATTGACGAGGGCAGCATAGACGTTGTGGAGAATGTTGGCCCTGATAGGGTAAAGGTCGCGGTAAAAATTCAGTAATTAGTTATTTACCGATACATGGAAGAAATCACTCACCAAACTTCTCCGATGTCTGTTAGAGAGATGGATCGGAGGTCAGTGTTAAAGACGTGAAAAAAAAAGGACTTTAGAAATTTACGCACTGTGGACTTCGTTCAATTTGGCTATATCAGAGTACCGGAGGGGATTGGTTGTTGCGGAGGTGGAGTAGGGGTGCGAACGAAAACCGGCCTCATTATTGGTGACATACTGTCCCAGGACGAAATCGGTAATTCCAGCAGAGCCAGAGTGGTGGAACCAACTATTTGACGTACAAACGGAGGGTCAGTTGAGGTTACTTCATGAAAAGTGAAAAAATACAAATCTACGCACTCGGCAACAGCATCGGACCATCCCTCGCCCATACCACCTGCCTCAAGGGTCTGTAAGCAAACGGCAGTTCCGCCACCGGTCATTCGGTTGGTAAGGCCGTGGGTCAATTCATGTATGGGGATATCGTTTTCGAGGGCACCGTCACGTCACGGCTACAAAACAAAAACGCGGTGAGACCTCGTGGTTGGGAAGGCATAGTTAAAAACTAAACTTACGATTGTTTTAGTCCAGATGAACATCCTGCACATTCCGGGTTGACCACTGTTCGGGGAAAAACCAATATGTAATCAGGAAATCTCGCGATCCGGTCAAGAAAAGAAACTTACTCAGGAGGAGTGGCGAAATTAGCGTTGTTGGTACCAGAGGGATCTTGAACGCTAATGCGGATCTTGTCGCGGCCGCTACCACCCTTACCGAAGTTGTTTTCCTGGAAGTTGAACGCACTCTCGGTGAACCCATATTGGTATAAGGTATCGTGATATGAGTTGACCAAGTAAAAGGCGTTGGTGACGCTGGCCTTTATGTTGTTGACATCAATGGGGTCCTTGGTCGTGTCATAGGTGTAATCGAAGACGAGTCCGGTAGCGGATTGGGGGGTCGTGAGATTCGAGGAGACTATGTAAGCAACAACGTTGTTACCGCTGGTGATGATCACTTGAGTATAAGGAGATTGTTCATTATTAACGAGGCGTGCAACTTACGTCGTGGCAGTAGATTGGACCATTCCGTCGCTGTGCCATCCGTTGGGGGAGGAAGCGGTGTTCTGTGGATCAGTAAGAAGCTCGAGACCCTCCGTAATGATCTCCTTCTGGATGGGAAGAACTCGGTACTGTGGGAGAAGGCATAGGTTAACAGTATTCATGATCATGATCGGACAACATAGACCCACTGATGCATCCGAGACGAAGTCGGTTACCGAAACCAAATCACCGGAGTGGGCATCGACGTAAGCCTCATACCAACTCCCTGCATCGTCGTTTTGTAATTGAAAAACGTGTGCAAGAGCGACACTGCCATCTTGAAGAACGATGTATTCGAGTGAGGGAGGGATCTCGTTGACCTTGCCCTCGAGGACTTCTTCAATCTTGGGGATGACAGAGTTGACATCAATGGAGGGCTTAGAGTCAGCAATCTTGCCTGTGATACGGAAAAATCAAACTTGATGTCTAGGTAGAAATGAAGAGAACACGTACTGGTGTCGACGAAAGATTGACCGAAAGCCACGGCCTTGGTGTCTTTGAATGCAACGTTGGCCACGGCGTTAACGAATGGGATACCGTCCTGCAATGCAGTGCATCAGATAGAAATCAGAAAGTGGCTCTTGGCCGAGCTCACATGCATTTGCTTCAGGTAACCAAAGGATTGGCCGTCTTGGGTGTAGCCAGACTTGAAGGACACCTTGGCTGAATCGAGATTCAGCTCTGATGTGACAAAAGAGACAGCCTTGTCTTCTATGTCAGCATTAGCAAACGATGGAGGAATATCCTTCCCGGCTCCAAAAGTCTAATAAAGAAAATGCTTGTTTATTCAACGATGAACCACGGTGAAGGTATGTACGAACCTTGTAGTCGGTTTGAGGATGGAAGGACTCGACTTGGACACCTTTATCAAGACTCCTAACACGATGGGTAGCGTGTTTGGCGTTTGTAGGCCATGACGCTGCGTTACCGCGTGAAGTGTACAGGACAGCGAGTAGGACAGAAGAGAAGAACTTGTTTAACGCGACCATTCTTGATCCTCTGTAGTCGAAGTTACTGGAGCTCTGTTCGGATTGTAAGATCCTGGGGGATTGACTAGGATACCTACCATCTTTTATATTCACTGATACCTCATATTTGCTGAAAGGGCCGCATGGGAGCATTGCTTCTTTTCGAGACAAGTTCCAACATTTTAACGCTGTAAATAGATGTCTATGGTCGGTTTGTAATTCAAGCACATGGAGGAGAAACTGATTACGCTGCGGATCTCTATGGCGAGGTACAGGTGGGAAATCGTGATCAATGACCCTTCCAAGTTATAATTGTGCCTGATGTAAACCTTCATTGTTCCTTGAAGTCCCTTCGGCTGGTGCCACAGGAGGAAGGAGAAGGCATACCTTGTTGAGAAGTACCACGGAGCAATCTGGGCACGACTGCATGTATGCGCAGCTCAGGAATCGTAGATAAGCATGTCGGTTCTCCATATCATAGAATTTACCCGGGTAAATGGTCGTGAATAATTGGAAAGATGTGCCACGAATCGGCTCGGGGAGGATCGCAATGAAGAATTAGACACTGCTAGTATGTCAATAGTACCTAAGTCAAGCATTTTGAAGATGGCAGGCATGGATCGTAGCGTTCTCCAGCGCATTTCGAGTTCTCACGATTGAGCAGAAATTCGGAACACTGCGCAGGATATCATGAGATGGAATGATTACTTACTACAGCTAACAGACTCCCCTTCTGAACTACAGTTTTAACCTTTGAAATCTCGTTTCCAACGAACTCTCAGTGGGCCCATGAGGCCTCCCAATGAGAAATGTACTGATTTTTTCTGACATCTACCGACAGTTTGACGGCTAATGGACTGATACAGACTGGATTTGGTCACCGATTTGACGCCGCGGGTCTTCTTTTTTATGGTAGTGAGATCGACATCTTTTTCGAACTCTCTACTTTGTGCTTCTAATTTGTACTTGTCACTACAATGTACCACACAGTCGATGAAACTGTTTCTCATCAAATTACGTGATGCTGTCCGATGAACCACAAACTGGAATCTGTTACTGCCAGAGATATTATTGCCAAGCTCTACCTGAAAGTTGCAAAATTCCATTATCAACAGTATCAACTACGAGCTACACTCACTTGAAGAGCAGGGGACTTAGAAGGAAAGGCTTCAAAGCCCAGAAATCAGGGAAAGACCCAGGTACGTGCTGTTGTCTTTCCTATTGATGCCAGGTGAATCTGATAGGACTTACTGATAGCTAACGATTCTTTTCGATTCCGGCTCCTAGCTGTACTATTTGCAGATGACGTTCGCCTCAAGTTGACTTGACCAAGTCTTTGAAAGACCCTTTGTTTAGTCCTTGTTTATCCCTCTCAGCTCGTCACATAAACAAGCTGCACATGTCTCTGCTTCCCACCACCACCTTCCTCCCTCTGATCTTGACATTCTCTTGCTTTATCTTCCATACCACAACCTCAGTCTGGCCTCAACATAAAAAATGTGCAAACTAAGGTTATGACAACGTCTTGACGAACTCTCCCCTGTTCCTCACTGTTATCTGAACAAAGACTCAATGTCGTGAACAGGGGCAACTCAGGATCTTGGTTTATGGGCATGAATTAAGTGGCTCAGCAGTTCTGGTATGTGTCAATTGCACTTTCCCTCTATTACTATGACAAACTGAGAAAAACATCTGTATAGTCTTGATTTTCTGTGTCAAATAGCCATAGTACAAGCAACACCATCATTCAGGGTGACAACCTCACCCTCATCTATTACCAAGAATTGAACCTTGTACGTTGCATTCACATCCATTTCTTCAGTGCCAGCCTACTGATTTCTCCTCAGGCTGTTGTTCGATTTCCAGGCGTGAGTGACCAGATGATGAGTAAGGTAGGTTTGCAATTTCACTGAATAGTAAGATTGGCTTGAATTAAAGCAAACTGATGAGGGAACCCACTGTCTATCTACATCTTTATCTACTCTACAATGTATCTAGAATGTTCTACAACAAGTGAGAATTGCTGAGTAAAAAGCTTGGAGCTTGAGCCACTACAGAATGTTCTGGAATACCGGTGAGTACTCAACAGGCTTGCTGCTTCCACAGCCCAAATCTCAATAGATGTGGACCACAAGTACATTTCCACTTCACTCTATCAGGCCATTCATCTCACTTTTAACAAGCTTGATATTTTGCAGGCTTCCAGAGTTCAAAACATGAGTTTTCAACTTTTTAATTTGTCCTGACTCGTGTGTTCTGAAACCCTTCTCATTTGTGTCAGGAACATGTTGGTAGTTTGTAAGTTGGGACACTGAAGAGGCAAAAGTTGAGTTTGGAAGCGGGATTAGTGAAACATTCAAGGTGACAAGTGTGGCAGCAGTAGTGGAAGAAAGGGCGGGTGGCTGGATGGACATATTAACTAGTATCAGCTGTGTATTAGCTATGTATTAGATAGTATTGAATGGAATCAGATTTTATTGGTACCAAACAATATTGGAAGAGTGATTAGTATTGGGAGAATCAGATTTTATTGATAGACAATGATACTAGCTGATACTAGCTGATATTGTCTGGTGCCTACTCTTGCTGAGTGTAAACTCACTTGTTGTCAGTTGGAATCAGTCTGTATCAGTCTGTATCAACTATATCCCCACTTTCTGATATACTGATACATACTGATAGTTCAGGGGTCTATCGGTAATTATTGGTGGGTATCAGTAATTATCAACTCATTTCTCATTGGGCATGAGTAGACAGAACAAAAGTTGGAACCGGCCAGCGGCTAATAGGATTGGGCGCAAGAGTGCTTAGTGAGTCAGCCTACGAAATAACATAACCAGCTTGTCCGGCTTTTTCCAGCTTTTTTCCCACTCAGATTTGGGAAAAGCCAACAAGCTGCCAGCTTGGGACAATGCCTGGGAATGAAATTTTGATTATCTTTTTTTATCTATGTGAATCAGTGTTCAAACTCCAAAAGGTTAGTCCCAGTGCTATTTACAAACCTTTTTGTTTTTGACTCATCCAAGGTAGACTCGAGTCTCATCAGAAAAATTTTCAGTGTTCGTCAAGTTATTATTACTTGTTGACCGGGTGTCGAACAAACTTGGAAGCAGTCAGGGATCTAAGGTTTATCGAAACAGCGGTGATCCTAACTCAGTTTGTTCATACTGGATGGTATGTGTTGAGTGGGCCGCGATCCTTGGTTCATCATATGGCAGTACGATTATTTCGAGTGCTGCATCTACATCAGCCCTTCTAGCCCCCCCCCCCCACCATCAAGGTGGACAAAGCACCAGAAAACATGAATGGACTCGCAATATTCGTGCCCATCAAGTCTCAATTGCGTCTGAATATGGGTACGAGACGGATGCACCCGGATGATAGAATACGATTTTGGACGGTGATTCAGAGCCGTAGGCCACTGCTCAATGGTCGGTTTATCAATATCGAAGGCCCAAATTTGCCTGGTGAGAGAGAAGCCCCCAGGAATTAATAGCCTCAATCCATTCTTACTTTAGTACTTGTCTGGGTATGATTCGTTTCTCTCCTCTCACCATATGTTCAAAAAGAAATAATCGTATTACTTCCATCGAGGTACCTCTGGCTGCAAAACCCAAATGTGAGTTCCCCTTTCTTTCAGACGAGTCGCTGAGAGGCCGCCATGGAATCCGGGGTATCTCAGTCTCGTTACATAGTTCCGTAAAACTTCCCTTCAAGGGACGGACGTACGTCAAAGCGGCCGTTTTTTTTCTTTTTTTTGACTTGGTAACAAACCGCTCGAACCGGGAATTCGACTCGCATCCCAAATCCATTCCCTTCGTCAGCTTGCCATGTTCCTTCAAAGGTCTTTACAGACCTCGAAGATGACCTAGCTCTACTTCTATAGAACCCAAGTGAGGCCGTTTTCTCATCTCAACCTCCTTTTACGACATATCGTCCTCGAGTCCGAGTTCTTCAACCAACCAACGAGGTTCATCCAAACGACAAAGCACGCGTGCTCACAGAAGAAATCATGAATAAAAAACGTCAAGTGTATGACAACATCGCTTTCATTTTTTGGGTGGTACACTCGTAATAAACATTGATCGTAAAAGCCGTTACAGCAAAAGAAAACCATTTTTTTTAGCAACCAGAAGGAACAGAAGTCGAATCGACATAGTTGGCAGCGCCAACACCGAGACCTCTGCTGGCGAAAGCCCTCCACAAGGTACACCTGTTTGCGCCTGCGTATCTGTTGGCGTCGGCTTGGATGATGGCGTCACGAGCGGTAGGGAGAGTGGGGTTGCAAGGTTGGAGAGCGAGAGCGTCGACTAAGATTTGGAGGAAGACGACGTTTCCTGAAGTGCCGGAAGCGCTGGTCTTGGCGGTGGTCGAGAAACCGCGAGCGCTCACGAGGGAGGCATAAACGTTGTGGAGAATGTTTGCCCTAAGGGGAACGAACGGTTAGTGAGGAACTTTTGTTGTAAAGGCTGCAGGTAACGATGAGAGAACTTACCAGACCTAGAGGGGGGCGTAGAAAAGGGAAAGAATAAAATCAGATCAAGTTAATTGAGGCCCTGAGTTATCATCTTACCTCTCCGATATCTACAAGGGAGGGGAAGGAATCAGAACGTTTCTAGAGCTACACATTTAGGAAGATAACATACCGTGAACCTCGTTCAAATCAGCAATGCTCGAGTACCTAAGAGGGTTGGTAGTAGCGGAGGTTGAGTAAGGGTATGTGCGGATACCACCAGAGTCGTTGGTAACGTATTGTCCCAGAACAAAGTTCGAGACAGTGGAGGTGTCGGACTGCGCGAACCAGCTGTTTGAACGTTAGCATTGTGAATTAATAGAGCGATAGGAATCAGACGAGATTACCCACTTTGCAACGGCATCAGACCATCCCTCACCCAAACCACCGGCTTCTGTGGTCTGCAAGCAACGACCAGTACCACCGCCAGTCATTCGGTTAGTGAGACCGTGGGTCACTTCGTGGATGGGGATATCGTTCTCGAGAACACCATCACGGTTAGGCTGGTTAAAAGAGGTGAGGTGAATAAACGTGGAAATAACCGGCGCTTGGAAAGGAATAATAAGGCTTACGGTGGTTAAAGTCCAGATGTACATCCTGCATTGTCCGGATTGGCCGCTACGCAGGGGAAGTTGAGATGACAGTAAGTAAGTGACGCAAGATGGGGATGCTTACTCGGGGGGAGTAGCAAAGTTTGCGTTGTTAGTACCAGAGGAGTCTTGAACGCTCATGAGAACTCGGTCGTTACCGGCACCGCCTTTGCCGAAGTTGTTGGTCTGGAAGTTGAACGCCGCTTCTGTGAAACCGTACTGATACAAGGTATCGTGGTAAGAGTTGACAATATAGAAGGCGTTAACTCGGGCAGCGTTGACGTTGACAGTGGTGGTGGGAGCCTGGGCAGTGTTGTAAGTGTAATCAAAGACGAGATCAGAAGCGGACTGAGAGGTGGTGGAACTCTGTGAACTCTTGTAGGCGACAACGTTGTTTCCGCTGTCCAAAAAGATACATAAGTCAGATAAACTTTAGGATAAAGTTTTGCCACTCACGCGGTAGCAGTGCCATCGTGCCATCCGTTAGGGGACGCATTGGTCTGTTGGGGGTCTGTAACGAGCTCAAGGCCCTCGGTGAGGATCTGCTTGTTGATCGGAAGAACACGGTACTGTGAAAAGAAAACGATGCGTGAGCACTCACCGACAACATCACTTCGGAGAAAGGTGTAACTCACAGAAGCATCCGCGACGAAGTCGGTTACCGAGACCAGTTCACCGGTGTGGGCATTAACATAGGCCTCGTACCAGGTGAAAGCCTCCTCGTTACGAACTTGGAAGACGTGGACAAGGGCAACGCTGCCATCTTGGAGAGCCAAATACTCCAAGGTGGGCTCAATCTCATTAATCTTGCCCTCCAAAACCTCCTCGACTTTGGGAATGACAGTGCTGACATCAACTGAAGGTGTGGATGAAGCGACCTTGCCTGTTTTACCAGAAGCTCAACGATAGTTCACAGGGAGACGACGGGAAACGTACTGGTGTCAACGAAGGATGAGCCGAAAGCGACGACCTTGTTATCCTTGAACGCAACATTGGCAACGGCATTGGCGATAGGAATTCCGTCCTATGAAATGTTAGCCGAGACCCGAGCAAGAGGGCCAAACTTCCTTACGTGGTGTTGCTTGACATAACCGTACTGGCCATTCTCGGTCTCGTAACCAGATTTGTAAGCCACATTTGACGAATCAAGCTTCAACTGCGAGGAAACAAAGGAAACGATCTTTTCCTCGACGCTCTGTTCGACAAACGACGTTTCAAGTTGGAGACCCTCCCCGAAAGTCTGGAAAAAACGAAACCGTGGGTCAGAAGCGACAGATAAGCGGATGCGGAGAAGCAAAAGAACCTTATAGTCACTCGAGGGATGGAAAACCTCAACTTGGACACCTTTACCAAGACTCCTTACACGGTGAGTAGCGTGCTTGGCGCTCATAGGCCAGGGAGCAGCATTGCCGTGAGTAGCATAGAGAACTGCGAGGAAAACAGAGGAGAAGAACTTGTTGAACGCGACCATTCTTGATCCTTTGTACAAGTCGAGTTTCTGTACCGAAGGGCTTGGGTCAGTTAGGACAGTGGGATCCTGGGGATCGACTGAGGAAACTCTTCCATCCTTTTATGTATCCCTGCTCGCTGCGAAAGTCGAGATTTTCCGCATAAAGACGGCGCCTTTTCCTTTGACTCCGGGACGGCCACAAGACTTCCGTTTATCTTGTGCACAAAGTTGCCTTGCCCATGTGGTGGACGCGAGCGAGTTCTGTAGATGCACGATTTATCTGCATTAGTACCTCGTGGCGTGCTGTTGCGCCTTATATTGAGGCACACAACGCCCTCACGAACGCCTGAAACGTCATTGTACGTCGAGTTTGAGTCCCTTGGATAGAAAGAGATCCTGTTGAGAACTACTGCAACACCATAGGCAAGCGATAATGGAGCCTCTGAAGATGTAATTGTTAAGAACGGAAGTCACGATGGCAGTTGACCATCAGAAACGTATGGAGTGATTTTTCAGCACCAAAGGCTTGGCAGATTTGTTTTTGGAGCCTCATGATGCGGGGCATACTGTAGAATATCATCGTGTGGAGGAGTAGCAAGGGTTAGTCGAGCCTCGAGGACTCGCCGGAAGTGGACCTGGGCCTGAGATAAGCATAAGTCTGGATAATGGAAGAAGGTCGACTCCTACGTAGTCCTACTCGCCGTAATAGGGCCGTAATCTTCTTTCCAATTCTTATCAAGCTTTGATTAGAGTTTTCGAACTTCGAACCTAGTATCTCCTGGTATCCATACGACTCAACACGACCCGCATGTTATGCGTTACCCGCCTCAGCTCGACATCCTGAGTAATTGTGAAATCATACTGCATCAATGAAACAAATTAGACGGAAATTCGAATTCAAGCTGACGAGATTACCGGAAGTTGAATGGAGAAGAAAAGGTGCATCAACGTCAGATTCAAGTGGCCCGTGGGTGTGCGGTGTTAGATCGCCGAGATCGCCGAACCGCTCTTCTGTCCCCTTACCAAATCCTTTTTATCTATTTCACTTGGCTGTTCCACCTCTCTACCTTCTCACGAACAACAACGCAAGTCGCACTCGGATTTTTGTGAGAATCTGGCACGTGGCCATGAGGTTCACAAGTCCAATGACAAATCAAAGGGGCGCACCAGAACGAAACGTATGGCGAGGCCAATTTCAAGAGGCTCGTGATAACCAACTTTCTGGTATCGAACAACGCTAACCCTCATTTGGAGTCACTGAGAACGTCGGTGTCATGACAAACAACGAAAATCTCGATTCGCGTAAACCTCCTCCTGATGCGTAGAGAAATAGCAGAGGATAGGATTACAATACAACTCGAATACAGACCGTAAGAGCACAAAAGTTGATCGAATGAAGTCCATGATGGGATTCTATCGATATATACTTTTCAACTGAGTTTCAACAGCTTCAGCAGGCATCTTGATATCTAAAAGAAACGAAAATCAGTACCGAGGTATACCCATAACAACGAAGAACAAAAAAAAACATACACTTTTGCGGATCTAGGGAGGGGGGTGAGATAGATGGGAGGGGACAACATTATCAGTAAACCGGAGCACATGGTAAGCAAGAAACGAAAATCTGATGACTTACTCTTACTAAACTCCTTATCACGATGCTTCTGCGTGAACGCCTTCAAGCTCGGTATCACGAACTTCACGACGTCACTCCCAATGTTCTCCCTCTCCTCAGGATCGTCCTCCAAAACCTTCGCCATCTTATGCCTCTCCAACACCTCCTCAAGTAGATCATAAAACCTCGTCAACTTCTCCTTCGCACCAGACCTCTTCGCATTCGGATCATCAGTCAAAGCTTGCATAAGCGGTGAGAAGTTGGCGTCAAAGTATCCCGACTTGGCGGTCCTATAGTTGGAATTGAGAACGTCCTGCGTAGGCTTGGAAAGGTAATCCAAAAGTCTGTCGTGTTTGGGATCAACAGAGATGTTCTTCCGCAGGTACGAGATGTTATTCAAGAGGAACACCGACCCAAACGGCGGTCTTCGCTGGGTTTTAGCAATCATATTGAGAGTTCCAATTGAGGTGTTAACAATGTCATCTAGTTAGATGACAGTCACAGCATTAGAGGGCTGAGGCTGAACGTGAAGACGCATGGAACTCACAAATGTAATGTTCCAACAATATTTGCTCATCCGTACCACCAGGTCTAGACTTGGTCACCTGCATCCCTTCACCCATCTTCCAGTTACCATCGCCCAATGCGGTTAGAATATCGCCAGCAGCCACGAGTACTTCTGGTAGCCTCCCAAGGAATTGGACCGCCTGGCATGTCACGGTTTAAGATAAAAAAGCCAAGAGGAGAAGAAAAGCATGTACCGATACGCTCGAATCCATCAAGTCAACATTAATATCAGACGCCCGACTAGTGGCTCCCAGCTTGATATCCGCCAGACATTCAGGGAATAGCCGTATACATAGGCTGCGAATGCTCTGAAGAGTGTCCTTGAACTCGTCGCTCCCTTTTCGACCGTCTGAAGCTTTTCGAGAGGAGACGTCGTCCCAGACATCCTGTAGCCCTATCAACGACTCGTAAGCAGATAAAGCGATGAAGCCATATTTCTGCAACGAGCCCTTGATGGTGGCGATGAGCGAGCTGACGTTGTTGCTCAAGAGAAGCAGAACGGGCTTCAAAAGCGAGCTGTACGACGAAGCGAGGACAGAAGAGCCGGTAAGAGGGCTGAGGTCTGCTAGCAGACGGTATTCATCCTGCGTTGACAAGTCAACAGGCGGAATGACGAGAGATGAAGATGGTCAACACACCTGGGCAACACTAAGAATCGACTGAACCCAAGAGCCAAACTCTCTTCCAGCTTGTACGGGATCGATGTTGTCAGCTCGATCCAAAACTCGTTTCCCAGACGCTTCGAGGCATTTCTTCACCCAATTGCCTCTCATGTCAGCGTAGCCTCGCTGAGCTTCCTTGAGAACGGATTGGATGGCTGAAGCGGCGGGATGAGATGGATGAGTCGATGGTACTGGCAGCGTCCGGAGAAATGTTACGATGGGATTTATGTCGGATATGAGAGAAGGGGGGAAGGGAGCTTGAGTTATCTCTGAGCCTGGAGGAGGTGTAGTGCCAGAGGATCCCTCTGCAACTAGCTTCGTATACAACTGGGTAAGTTTCTTTGCACCAGTTTCGACCAGCCGGGCCTAGTTGAACGTAAAGAAGAATCAGCAAAGTCGAGAAAAGCCTCGCGATACAGAAGGGAGGAAGTATAGAGCCCACAGTATCCTGAGAGTCGCGGTCAGCCGCTTTGAAGGCAATACTAGCATTCAAACGTTCCAGCGCATCTTGATAAGCCCCAATTTGGCCTGTTTGTGGGCTAAAAAGGGAGGTGAACGGAATCCCGAGCTAAGAACAGTCATCTAACGTACCCCCGCAGAATTAGGGCCTCTTCTGCAGCAACTCCTTCTTGGTTACTTGCTACTTCATCGATCTTCAACAGGGCCTTTTCAATATCTTGCATGGCATATCTTGGATGAGTTGAATGATGGTGGGTCAAATGCTATTTCACGTACTGCTCGCTCTTCGGTTGAGAATCTGTGTAGAGTTGTACAGCGGTAATATGGACTTTTCTAGCTTTGCGAGTCGCGTATCAAAGCTGTTCAATATTGCTGCTTGGTTAAGTCGACAGTTTTAGGAAGTTGTGGTCGGACTTACAAGTCATGTGCTGCGAGATTTGACGTGTTTTATTGAGATTTTGCTCTAACTACGAAAAGAGTCAATAATTCAAAATCAAGTTAGAGAATCTTGATTCCAAGCTCACAAGCTCAATCTCTGCGCTCTCGTCATCCATGGCTGGCACGAAAGTTATCCACCTGCGAATTCTCGTGTCAATACCCAAGGCTGAGGTTATCTTGACTGAGAGGTCACCTTGTCGAACAGACAAGAATGTATCCCTATCAAGGCCGGCGTATGCGTTGTTGGCTCGATGAGAAAAAGATCTCTCTGGAGATTTGATTTATCAAGTTAACCTCTGGGAGTAGTAGAAGTATTCCAGATTCTCACCTCTATATCGCTACTTATGAAACAGCTGAGGATGTGGAGTTGAGGTCGTTGTATGCACCGTCGCCTTGCCGAGAAGATTATTAACCACCGTGACTGAAGTTGCCTAATCTAAAGGGGAGCCTCAGATTACTTTGAAGATATGTCGAAATTACCGTCGAGGTCGTTGTGTGCAATGCGGATGATGGCGCCGTTGCAATTCACACTGTGACTGACAGCCGATTTGTGGTTGTTTGAAAGATCGGTCAACGGTAGCCACGTGGTTCTTGCCGGTGCGGAGCGGTAACTAGGCCGACGAACCGAATATATTCTTATCTAATCTAATCTTTATCAGGCACATCTCGACCTGGACCTAGACCCCGTTTTCCCAGGCAACAATCCCGCGCTGTCGTCGTTGCCCTTTCTCTTTCCTTCGCTGCCATCAACGACGAGCACAGCTTTTCCGAAATTTTATCTTGTCCTACCCAACGCGTCTCTCATAGCTTCCCACCAGTTTCCGTTAGTTCAAGACGTTTTCCAGGGCTAAGAAGAGCGAAAATACAAGGCAACTGATTCTCTGGACGAGAGGATTTTGACATCCATGTCAGAACCGACCTTACAA
The DNA here is from genome assembly GCA_014904975.1 of Marasmius fiardii PR-910. Classification (NCBI taxonomy): domain Eukaryota; kingdom Fungi; phylum Basidiomycota; class Agaricomycetes; order Agaricales; family Marasmiaceae; genus Marasmius; species Marasmius fiardii. The sequence goes on from MU127822.1 coordinate 138,686, forward strand.
CCCATTCTCGCAGCACAACCTGAGAATGGTGAGAATCTAGAACAAGCCCAACCGCAAGAAGCTCCAGTACCACCGCCGATTACAGACCAGGAAGTAGGGGAATACAGAGAGCAGGATCGGTTTTTACCTGTGAGTATCGCAACCCCTCGTTTCCTGCGGTTTTCTCTGAATACTTGAACTTCTAAGATAGCCAACGTTTCTCGTCTAATGAAGTCTGCCGTTCCTCCCACCGCAAAAATTGCCAAAGACGCCAAAGAATGTGTACAAGAATGCGTATCTGAATTCATATCGTTCATCACCTCCGAGGCAGCTGAGAAGTGTATGATGGAAAAGAGAAAGACGATTGGTGGCGAGGATATTCTGTACGCGATGACAACATTGGGTTTCGAGAATTATGCGGAGACTCTGAAAATACATTTAGCAAAACTGAGAGCTGTGAGTGGTTCCCTTTCGATTAACCCACCAATGTGAACTTGATTGGGATATCTACAGCATCAGAGTGGGAACCCCGCGGCGGGAAGTGGTGGGAGAGGGAACAATGATGATGATAATTAGATCCATAGACACTGGCTCAACCTTCCTATCCGTAAGCTCCCCACGACTGGTTTCTCTTCCATAACTGACCGTTTTTTAGCTTTTGCTTTGTTGTAACCTTTGCAGTTATTTATTGCGTCACAAATGCTTTGTATTATACCCCACAGCACATTCCAGTATCATACTCCTATACCGTGTCCAGATCATTCATTGATATCGCGACGCGTCGACGCGTTAGCCAATGAGGAGCGGGGATGGTGACGATTGGTTGGGCCTTTTTCGTTCCCTCATCACCATATCGGGCGTGCTACGCGAAACGCTTGATGTATGGATCATGTCAATTTATTTTCAACGTGACTCAAAACTTGTCATTTCCGTTGGGTTGCGCTCTCATAGAGCCGTCCAGTCAAGCGTCGAGCAACGCTCTCTTACAAGATCCATCCGACTCCCACAGACTCTAGCGGAGAATTGTCGATGTTAAAATGGGAAAAAGTCAGGATTAGGCAATGCATGTTACACCTCGCAGAGGCGTGCTGTGTAGACATCCGGCCAACGAGCACAGAGCTTTGGCATAACCCCCCACCCGACCAATCAGCCCACCACTCCATCCGCTTCTTGCTTGTTCCTGACAGTTGATTGTACTCCGAACATTAACTCGGAGGAATTTCATACTTCACGTCAGGTATAACATCAATGAATTCAGCATCCCCTACGAGAAGCGAGTTTCAATTGCGAGTGGTTACCTAACCGTGGTTTCGTGTTTCAGACGGAGATGAGAGGAAGGATCTGTTACGAGGAGACGTGGAATGACAAAATACCTGCTTATACGACAGGCCGGCAGATTATTTATGACCGTAAGTAATTCTGAGCGCAGAAGGGAACGCGAACGTTTACACTTACCATGTCGGCGGTGGAAATTGGGCAGAATTGTTTTCCAAATAGTAGCACTTTAATGTTAACGGTTCTTCCGTACGGTCAGAAATACTTGGTCTGCCTGTCGTGCTATTAAGCTGTGTCATCAAAATTCAAGAATTGAAGGGGAGAGCTCGTCGGTCTGTGACTCGTGGGAACCGTTAGAAGGAAGAGGTGACTCAGACTCAGAGTGGTACCTGGCGCTGCGTACACGCTCATTCTTCCCGCATTGAACACCCACCTGTCTTCGGTGGGCTATTGCAAGCACCCATATATGTACATGCGCCAGATGAGAGTTCAGTAACGTTGAGTCGGGAGCCGAGGGACGCGTGCACTAGTACTTCTCACTTCTCAAGCGGCAGCCATCATGATGGCCTTCCTCCCTAATGGCTCAACACTATCTCAGATAACCATATCTAAAATCCATAATGCACAATCACGATAAGTAAAGGCTTTGAATCCTTTTTCCTAAGCTTCAGTCAAGTACCAGACAGCCCGCGGCGCTTCGGCGAAACACTGATTCTCAGACGCTCTTGATAATCAGCCGTATTCAGTGTCTAGTTTCAAGCAGTCCGTACTCATGTTGTATGTCGGATGATATCCCCACTAATCTTGGAGGTCAGTTCCGTTACATACGAATACAAACAAGTAGCTGTGCGGGCAGCGGATCTGTGAATTCTGGCCTCGGCTGTCGGATATTCTTCAAATTTCCTACTATGAGTTCCTGAGAGAATCCTCAATCTATGAAGTCTTTTTGCTTTGAATATCGGCCATCCGAGGGCTTTTGGGTGTTCCAGTCGCCGACGTGTGATTTGTTTTCTAGCGTGATGTCGAACATCCAAGGGTCTTGGGTTGTTCTGCCAGTGGACGCCTTGATTAGAAGAATGATGTGGACCGTGTTGAGGGAGAGGAGAAAAGGCTCAACTCAAGGTATGTGTTTCGATGGTCCTCGTTATTTCCCTAGCGCAACTCTCCACACAGTAGTGCACTTGTACTGTTTTAGGACCGATCCATTTTGACACGACTCATCTAGTGAATTTCACGGCAGCATATCATGATTGAATCCTCGTACTGAAGAGTATTTCTGGGCAACCAAAGGCTATATTCGTTTGGTAGCATTCGGTTCAACTCCGCACACAATTTTATAATTAACCTTTCAATGTTCAAGAGAATCAACATGCATGGATAGCCTCGATACCTAGTCAAGATCAAATACATTCCCCGTTCCCCCTCCACAGCTTTAAAAGTATTGCATCACGACAAAAGCTTGAAGTGAGTTCTACTTTACGGGCAAATCCAAACATTGTATTGATATTGAAAGTCTCCTATTTTCAGCTCAGAAGTTCAGATCAACATAATCTTTTTGATCGCTTTGCAAGCGTTCAATGGAGATTTGATCTTCAAAGCACAGAGCAAGAAATTGAATCAGGACTCCATAAACGTTGTTGCCACTTTTCTCACCAGCTTACTCATGGACAAGGCTTTCTGCACCACATTTGCCATAGCATATCCTCTGTACGAGATTTGAGACAAACCCTGCACAAATCATTTCAATGTCATCAAAAAGAAACTTCAGATCAGTTACTTTTTGTGAATGCTCAAGTTCACGCATTCTCAACTCTGCAGATGCCACAACTCCAATTTCAGATACAACAGATTTTTATCACATCAACATTCAAGCAAGTTGTACTCAATAAAAAAACTCTTGTAGCTAGATTGCAGATTGAGCTAGATGAGCAGGAGAGGATAGGCAACTATTGATTGATTCAGGTCTCATTCCACAATCCTGAACTTCTTCCCCTTTTCCAAATAGTTTTGGACTTTGCTGGAAGGTTGAAAGAACACTGGCACAAGAGATACAGAAATAGAGGTGCTGAATGCAAAGAGGCATATAACAGATTGTCAATATGGCTTGAGGTATGATATCCTGCTGGATTTTGTTTGAGATGAAGTTAACAGACTATTTTTGTACTCTCTAGTCATTTTCTGCTAATCATTCTCATGAGGTTGAAGCCATTAAAATTAATTTCAAGTCTTTGTTTCCAGTCAATTAGTTATGGTTCTGACTCTTCTACTTCTCCTTGAACTTGTAGGCTTCTGAATTCCTGGATATCCAACCAATGAATGTTCCTCCTCCCTTCTTCCTAGTTTTTGTAGCTTGTACTTATAAATTATATTCTTGTACATGTTATTCAACTTGATGATCTATTTCAGGTATATGGTGTCATAACATCCCCAGCTCCTAAAGGTTTCTACAGAAGGTGGGTTGGAAGAGTCAGTAGAACAGCTGCAGGTATCAACCCTCCAGTCAACAGAGGCAGATCCACTCAGATCCCAGTATGCTCCGCCAAGGGAGAGATTTGTTGATTTTTGACCCTCTTGAATCTAAGTTTGAAGTTGAAGGAAGCTGGGAAAGTGGACTATGATTCTGTGAAAGTTGGTATGTGAATAAAACGCTCCCTGGGCACGATTTTCCCCTCGCTCCTCAAGATCTTAAACAGCAGCTCATGATTATTCTCGCAAACTTCCGTCCCTGATCTCTGCTAGAAAATATACCTAGTACATCGAACAAACGAGATCATAATGTTGAATCATGGCAGTAAGTAATTCGAATCCTAGCTCTAGCGGCTACTGCGGCGCTCCTGCGAAACGAGATAACTATCATTTTTCTGGTCTCAACCCACAACTATCTCATACATAGACCGAATGGGATTATTGCGTTGTATCAAGGTAAGCAATTCAAATCCTCAACATCAAATGTTCTACTTATAGGCAAGCCTCGGCGATCCCATCTCATTTCTAGTTCATCATCTGCCAGTTATATATATCAGTTTACTCACCAATATTGAAGGTCAGTTCTGACTTTATGGGAAGTGGTTTTGCTTGACTGTTGATTCCATTGAAAAGAATCTCGGCCCTCGATGCATGCGGTCTGTTCTGTTTGAATTTGAATATCGGCCATCTGAAGGCCTTTACTTTTCACTTAGATTTTCGGGTGATATCCGACCTTTGTTTGACCACCTGAGAGCCTGGGGGCCTTAGGCTGTTGTCTGGGAGACGATTGTTTTGCTTCTCTTGATAGCCTTACTTCTTTTACCCTACTGTGGATGAATTTGATCGTACACTCTCACTGGTCTTTGATGGCCGTGCCTACTCTCAAAACCAGTCCTGAGGGCAAACTGCTTGTTTTTCTGGACGATTCTACAGCATTCAGTTTTTTTTTCTCCACAGGCATGCAACTGTAGTTCATGATCGTCATTCATCAGTGTCCTATATAGATAACGCACGGGAGCTTTTGGCCGAAGTCAATATTCGACTCACCGTTCATCTCCATTGTTGAAATCGGGCACGGTGCAGCTCACCTGTGCGAGTCCTTTCAACAGGATTCTACAGTATTCCGTATGACTCAGAGTACATACTCTTTTGCCAAGGTTATTACTAATTTACTCCACTTTATTACTGATACTTGTAGATACATGTAGAACATTCTAGATACTTAAGTAGGTATAAAAGCTAAATAAAAGTACCTGCTTGAGGCATCGGTTTGCCTCCAGCTAAAGCCAATTAACAACTCAGTTAGCGAGACAAACCTCAAATTCTAACATCCATCTTCCAGCTTCTTTCGGATGCCCCAGAATAAAAGTGATGGGCGTCCCACACGACTCGTCCTGCCGGTTCTTGTGAGTCTATTGCGACCATATACTTTTTGAACATATGATCTTGATATCCCTTAAGCTTTTTTGTTATTGCTCCGCTTTACGAATCACGAAGCGTCCCACCGACTGCCGTTGACGAAACAAGCTCTGATGTTGTCCATATGGATGATCCCAATTGAGAAACGGGAGCAGGCGAAACTCATTCAACGGTGAGCACGTATAGGCCTGAACTATCGTAACGCTCCTCTCTTCATATCTCCTCAGGTAGGAAAGGAATCAATGCTACTGACACACATGGCGCTTTCGAATCTGATATAAAAAGGGGCTCTAAAGTCGCCTTTAATCCTCGAGACTCCGTTGACCTGATTGCTCACTGCCCAAGTCATCAGGGAGTCTAGCAACTCGCCCATTGACAAAGGAGGAATGATCACGTTCAAAAAATACTTCTCTTCTGTCCTACTCGCGATTCTGTATGCATCGTACGGAACCGCCACACCTTGGCCTACAAGTGCTGAACACACGACGCACTTTGCGAGGACTGTTCCCAGTGGTGTTGAGGTCAACGTTTTCCATCCGAAATCTCAATATAAAGTTTGTGGAGAACCAATTCCAAAACCCATGTGCTCTTACCCCGACTGATTGTAATTGAAATACAATTTTACAGACTTTTGGAGCCGGTGTTGACATTCCACCGTCATTTGCCCAGGGTGGAATCGAGGACAAGACTGTCCAGACTGTCTCATCGCAGTTGAATATTGATTCTACAAGAGTATCCTTCAGATCTGGATATGCTGCGAATGGTCAATCCTTCGGTTATGCAAGGCAGCTGCATGCAAGTCTTTTTAGGGCTATTTCATTGGGGACTTGGAGGCCTAACGTTGCGAACCACACAGGATGGGATTCCTTTTGTAAATGCCGTCGCCAACGTTGCCTTCAAAGACAACAAACTCGTCGCGTTCGGCCAATCCTTTGTCGACGCGGGTAATGGTGCGTTATCTTTTTTTTGCTTGACGGATTGGGGAAGTTGACATTTTCCAATCCTAGACAAGATTGCCGACTCGAAGCCTTCTGTGGACGTTAGCACTGTGATTCCGAAGGTCGAGGAGCAACTCCAGGGCCAGTTTGTTGACGAGATAAAACCTTCTCTTGAGTACCTCGCTCTTGAGGACGGCAGCGTTGCTTTAGTTCATGTTTTCCAGGTTCGAAACTTGGAAGCCGTAACTTGGTATGAGGCGTACGTCGATGCGCACTCGGGTGAACTAGTTTCAGTTACTGATTTCAGATCCGATGCTGCTGTGAGTGTATCTGACCCTCCGTACAATCAAGACTCATATCAGTGCGGTAACAGTATCGAGTTCTCCCCATTTCCAAGGAGATACTTACCCAGGGCCTTGAGCTTCTTACTGACCCGCAGAATTCTGCCTCCTCTCCAAGTGGATGGCACAGCGATGGTACTACCACTACAACGGATACCTCGTGAGTACTTCCCCTAGCTCATTTTTCCACGTTCACCCACACACAAATTTTTGCGTAGCGGTAACAATGTCGTTGCCTACATAGGAGATTCAACAAATACCACCTCCCAATCTAGTGATGGGTTGGTCTTTGACTACACCTACGACATCAGCAAAGAACCGGGTGATGATCCGAACCCAGATACTGCCCGGACCAACGCTTTCTATGTCATCAACGCATACCACGACACCTTGTACCAGTATGGATTCACGGAGAGTGCTTTCAATTTCCAAAACAATAATTTCGACAAGGGAGGACTTGGCGATGATCGAGTCAACGTCAGCGTTCAGGATAATGGCGGGACTGATAACTCCAACTTCCTGACTCCCCCCGAGTGGGTTGTTTCACTTTCATACGTTGGTCTGATTATCCTTCGGCTGATTTTTTTTTTTCAAATAGTGGTCAATCGGGTGTATGCCGGATGTACCTTTGGACCAGTACAATTGTACGTTTTATTCGGGTCGCGTTTTGCAGCCTCAGCCTTTCCTCACGCAACTTTAGCCGAGACGCGACGGGTCTCTTGAAAATGATATTCTCATCCACGAAATGACCCATGGTTTGACTAATAGAATGACTGGGGGTGGTACGGCTCGTTGCTTGCAAGTCAAAGAGTCCCATGGCATGGGTGAAGGATGGTCCGATGCTCTTGCCGAGTATGCATTCTTTATTTTTTATCAACCCAGGCTTGTTCACCTCTCCACAATATAGCTGGTTCGCTCACTCCGGTTCTGCTGAGATCACGGATATGGTCATCGGTCCTTATGTTACCAACGACACTGCCGGCTTTCGTTCACACCCCTACTCCACTTCCACAGAGACAAATCCGCTGCGGTATTCAGATGCTACGCAAAACGTTTATAGTATGTTGTCTTTACACTGTCCCAACGGCTCGATTTTTTCTAACTCGGTCCATTGTTTGAACAAATCAGATATTGGAGAGGTAAGAGCTTTGAGTTCTACGACTTTCCCGCATACAGATTGACACCTTTTTTCGGGGCACTCTACTCTCATTCGATAGGTCTGGTGCGTTTTACCTCCCTGTTATCTCAGAACTAGAACGGTTCACAGATATTAATATTTCATTACAGGGCAAACTTACTCCACAATATCTATGCAGCACTCGTCACCGAACATGGATGGTCCGCCACGGCTCGGACAAGCGCGAACGGGAGTGAAGGAAACATTGTTTTCTTACAGCTTCTTGTCGATGCTTTGGCCCTTCAGCCTTGTAATCCGGATATGCCTGCTGCTCGTGATGCTTGGATTCAAGCAGACGTTAACAGATACAATGGGGCGAATCAATGTTTGTTGTGGAGGACGTTTGCGAGTCGGGGATTCGGCGTTGGGGCCGCTGATCATGTTGATTCGACTGCCGTCCCCGATGGATGTTAGCTGTTCCGGGTGTACGAATGCATGTACGGGCCCCAGTCATTCTATCAGTTGAACCGTGGATCATTTCGTGGATGAGAATATCATTCTCAAGAGACCCGTCGCGTCTCGGCTAAAATTGCGTGAGGAAAGCTAAGCTGCAGAAAAGCGACCGATTGAAAAACGTACGTCCGACATACACTTCCTCGAGCCAAACTTCTTAACGGTCTTTCCGAGGCTTGGAAGAGGAGGTAACAGGTTCCTGTCCATAATGAGCATCTACATTCTAGGCCAAAGAAGACAAACAGTTTACATACCTTGCGCTGTTTCGTCTGTTAAATCAAAAACTCTGTCGTGAGGGGGCACATAAGCTGTTTTGGCTCGTCCTGATTGACCACTATCCGAAAAAAAGACAAATCAACGGAAGGATAACTAGACCAAGGTATGACGTGATGCAACAAGCTATATTAACGGAAAAGCATTGCTTGAGAAAAATCAGGAAACAACCACGGTGCATTCAGCAAGTTACAGAGAAAACGTCTTGTCCACGGATAGTAGCGAATGGAAAAAATCATCGTCATATCATGGGTTTCTACCGAAGGCTGGTCAAAAATAAGACAGTTGATTTCCCTCATAACTCTAGCAGCCACTTTCAAATTCGCAATTGATTGTCCTCAGACTTTGTGCTTTCAGATTCGAAGACTTTAACTGGACGGAACCGCCAACGACTGTTGAAGAGGAAATGACGGTTCAAGAGGTCATGCGGACTGTTATGGATAACTACCTCTATATGATCTTCACCCCTCCATGGATTCAACGACGTTTCCTTTGATTCAAGCGTTTTGAAGGAAGTGTACGACCAGTTGGGACAGTTTACTCGTGAAGAGATTCAACATGGGTATACTACTGGAGAGTACAAGAGATGTGTTCAGTATGCATGGTGCAGGCGAATAGATCTGAAGATCCCAAGCACATTGGAATAGAAGATTCAATATTAGCGAGTTTTTGGCAGAAGCTTTCCTCCCATATCTTCATGAGATCGGAAGCGTTCTTGTGATGTTTTGGTCGGACAAGGTAAGGGTTCTGCGTTGTGCTGACGGTGAAATGTTAAGTTCACGTTGTTAACAAACACTAAAGCGCTTTTGTCGTTACATGAGGCCAAACAACAATAAAGTTATACAGCAGATTGGTCTTTTCATGTAGTAGTAGGATAGGAGCGTGATCGAATGAGTTTCTTCAAGTCTCAATCCTGTGCGGAGAGCTGAGCCGCCTTTTCATTAAAGCTTCGATAAGGTGTTGGCTGCGTTCTACGAGGCTCTGAGGTTCTTTCGTAAGTTGAATGCACGACGTCAGTCAGGTAACAATAAACTTTTGATACACTCTATTTTGTTTAAGCCGCTGAACACATAGCATTGCGTGTTGATGGTAGACGATGCTGTCATTCCAAAACCCCGTGGTCAAGAACTTGGCACACAACCTTGTCCGATTCAGAAAGGAGCCTCCGGGTCAAATGTTTCGTGGTTTGGGTTTTTTGTGTTTTGACAGATAATTTGAATTTTGCGACCTCGAAGTGTGGGTGACACATTGGTATGATTGGTATCCGTGAGTAGTCTCTGGGTCTTAAAGGAACTTGTTGGAAGTTTTCTTTTTAGATCGTAATCCCGATAGCACAAACCATCGCCATCATCGAGGGAATGAAAGGGAATAAGTACTGACGCATCCTCGCTTTATTAATGTGATACCGAACTGCTAACTGCTTGAATGGCTTGTGATGGTGCTTAAGCTTTGTTAGTCCGTTAGAGAAGTAAGCAGAACAAAATCTTTGCGCACCTTCAACTTAGTGTTGAATATCTTTCAAACCTTCCGTACCCAAGCATCGCTACCTGACGTCGTATCTAGCAACCCTCAAATAAATTGAACCAAAAAGCGTAGAGAAATGGGGGCTTCAGGTCGACATCTAGCTCAACGAGGAACGATGATAGTGGTCTTGGAGGTTGCGGGTGATGCCGGTCCGAACGGTGAGAAATCCGTTCCGTGGCCGCTTCAGGCGCAATCCAAACAGAGATAAACATTCTTCGTCAACTTCCAACCCGTCTCGTCCTCTCGTTCAACGATATTCAAGTCATTTATTCGTGCTCGAGTCAATATCAATCATGAGCTTTCTGTTGAAGTTTACAGGAGTTTAGGTGCGTAACTTACCCTGCCTTTAAAATTTTGTACCAAAACTGCCATATCTCTACTCCATGAATCTATTTTACGCGCGAATTTTAGAATCATTATCTCACCTCATCCTCAGAGCTTATATTCACACTAATCCGGACGCGTTGTATACGTCTGGTGAAGTGTATACCACAGTGGCCAGTTTGGCGTAAATCTCAATATCCCGATCCGATATTCGAAGCTACACAAATACTTGGATATACGTATGCGTACCACAGCCCGAAACTCCCCTCTCCCTCCTACCTACTCCTCATCTGAGCCAGGCAGATCAGGCAGAGGCGTCACCTTCACCTTCGTAATATCCTTCTTTATCTGATTTTCAATATCTTGAACCTTCGTCGGATACGTGACCTTCCCGCCGTCCTCATTGGACGTGTTCCACAGGTAATATGTTATCTCTTTCGAATCCGCCGCCATCGACTGAAAGAAGTACTGAGTCCCTTTGATTTCACTCATCCTGACTTGGATGTTCGGTAGCCCGGTCATGATTTTGAGCATTTGCTCGACGTTTTCTTTCGTCGGAACGTTGCTAGTCCAGTCTGGCCCGGCAGCCATGGCTTCAGAAGAGGTTGCCTAAAGTTTTGTTAGAGGCATTTACACTGATACCAGCTCCTTGAAATCGCACCTTGCTCTCTGGCTAAAATTCTGAAATCAGTTCAAGAGCAAACCAACGACCGTGGGGATTTGACTTACGTTCGTCATCTTCTCGCAATGACTTGGAACAGGATGAGTTGCGTGTTTTACGATGAGTTACGGGTTGTGGGGTTATAACTGGTGAGTTGATGATCGATAGCCCAGCATTCCAAGCACTTATAATAACACTCCTTCCCCTCGGCAGTCGGTTAATTTCATTATTCATATCGCTATTCTGGGGCACCTGACATACGAACTGGCAAGGAGAATGAACCAAGGCACGACATATAGGCGTCGATTCAATATTAGCTGGACGAACGTGCCATTTCGGTGCTTCGAATGTCCGTGACCATCGTCGTACAAACAGCGGTCTCTGTAAGTCCTACCTGGAGGGATCTGACGCACCAACTGGCAAGAAGAATGAACCAACGCACAACATATACTACTTGACGAACTCCAAAGCATCCATCACCGTACAATCAGCGATCTCTGTGAAATTGAAGGATCTGACGGACTAACTGGCAAGGAGAATGAACGAAGGCACGACCTATGCTTGACGAACTTACCACCCCGGTGATTCAGATGCCCGAGTCCATCGTCATGCAAACAGCGGTTCTACATGAAAGGATGTGACGCAGCAAATGGCAAGAAGGTTGAATGAACCAAGCAAGGCACAAACATATACTACTTGACGAACTTGCCACCTTTGATGCGTCCATCGTCGTACAGAAGGGGAATGAACCAAGGCACGACGTATACTTGACATACTTGCCACCCCGGTGCTTCAAATTCCCGAATCCATCGTCGTGCAAACAGTGGTCTCTTGTGAAATTCGACACGAAAGGATTTGACCTACTAACTGGCATGGAGAATGAACCAAGGCACAGCCTATACACATCGGTTCATTTAACTTGAGTGAAACCACAGTCATTAATCCACTATCAATCCCAGACCTGACTCTGAGCTAAAATCCTCTTAGAATGTCGTATCTACCTTACTTCAATGGCGAGGTGACAAAGGATGACGCATACAACATGGACTCGCAAGCTGTAAGCTCTGGCAAAAGTCCTACCGAAATTTTCATCTTACAATCATTGCCGCAGATCTTGACCCTATTCGGCCAGTTCCGCGACCACCCGGACCTCTACAACGTCGAGCCCAATTCCCGCGCAAGTATGGAACAGGCCGTAGCCACCATCACTACCATGATAACGTAAGTATCCTTATTATCTCGCCCGATGGATCATTCATTGTACTCACGCTCACTGGCAGTGGCCCGCGAAAAACCTACCTCCTCGACGTGCGCCTTAATGTAAACTACCAATCCACTTCCTTCGCACTCGAAACCCTTTACGACATTATCGGATGGATCTTCTCCGTCGTCGGTACAACCCCCGCCGGTGCAACAAAAGAAAACTACTTCTACCCCTTCCTGGGCGTGTACTTCATGTTCTGTCGCAAGCTCATCAGCCAGCGAAAAAGAGACCCCGGAATGGTGCAGATCACATACTTCTCTCAGACTGTGGGGGGTCAAGTGGTGCAGCGTGTGTGCCTGGGCGCGAACATGGACAAACCAGAGTATCCAAGGAAGGAGGTTGCACGGAAAAATCGCACGACTCAGATGGTGGCGAGTGGGCAGATCAAGGAAGATGAGCAGGAGTACAGTGACGTCCCAGTCGCGCAAGGACAGCAACCACCAAAGGTGGGACACTGCGCCGAGACGTTCCCATTCCTCTTCATCCGTTCGTATGTCTCGTCTCTGCTCAATCTCGCATTCTTTCACTAAGAGAAAAAAAACAACCACAGACTCGGAACTGCCGTAACCAAGAACACCGTAGGTGGGATCGCTGGGAAGATGGACCTCGCGTTCCCGTTCGACAAAGAGGTTCCAAACCCACCCTACGTCCCGGCGCAAGTGATTCCGAACTTGGAATCGGCGTGTAACAATTGCAAGTTCCTAATCAACAACAACGGCTGGAATGTGCAAAATTTTAATGTATAATTACATTTAGATGATTGTACTTTAGGCCGGAGGGAGAGAGGAGGGGGCATGTTTCTGTTGCAAAAGTAATCATGTATTGCGCAGCTACTTTGTACCAGGACTGGTCATAAAGAACGTTTACTTTTTTCACAATGGACGACGAGAGCTGAATTATGGTATTAATGCCAAAACAAAAGGAACCCCTTCCTCTGGTTTCCTCATCAACAAAACTCTAACAATCTCCCGCCAATCCCGAAAGTTCGACCCAAAGCTTAAATGTTGCACAGACCATCGTAAACCCGGTCAAGTTCCTTCTCAAACGCCTCCTCCATCCTCTTCCTAAACACGTTTTCCTTGGTTCTAGTCCTCATCAACGATCGTGCGGCAGTAATCAACCCTGGACTCTCGATCCTCTCGTATGAATATCTCGTAGAACACGACCTCCAAACTCGCGATTCTGCAGAAAATTGGGATGTCGTTCTCGATGGCGCTAATCCCCATCTCCGTATCAGTGAAATGGAAAAGTTAGGAAGAACAGAAGAACATGTAGGATTAATCTTTAAAGGTTCCCGACTCTCTCTTTAGAGAGGAGGGTTCTAAAACCGATGAAGCCTTGCCTTCGCGATGGATTAATCCCTATTCCCACGGTCCAGTGATCACAGTACATACAAAAGACCGATTGATTGAGATTGTAGAAGATTTTCAAGGATCAATCCCCTCCTTACATTAACACTGCAAGTGAAACTACTTACTATAGAAAGCCAAGTAAATATTGGTAGGTAGGATTAATCCCAACTACCATAGATCACCAGTGTGATAACAACCCGTCGTCAGAGTTACAGAAGATTTTGTGTGGACGATCTGAAGAGTCCGGAAGAACGACAAGCCTTCAGTTCTCCGTTTTCATAACACAACCAAGACCACGTCTCTTGAAACTTCCCTCCGAGATTAGAATCAAAGGGTACGACCGACAACATCAATTATCATTTAATGGGATCACTTTTGGTACACCAAATGTGGATCCACTGGTGTTGTTCAATCAGATTTCTCTGTGTGGAACCTTCGACAATGCCAGAGCCACACTCGCATACATCGTCTTTTGAGTTAGTTTTGTTAATTCAACTTACTTGAAACAATGTCATTCATCGGCACTGTCCACTGGGTGTGGGCCCTGGGTCAAAGTCAATGTTGCTGGTTCTGTCGAAGGCTGAAGCCTGAGTGACGTGGACAGTTGGATTGAAAAGATTTTTAGGTGGGAAGATACAGATTTGGATAAGGACACTTATGCTCACTGATGGTTGGGAGAGAATTGTTTCAAGACGATCTCTCCAGTGCGGCTGAACATTTAATACCAAAGCCTGCAAGAGCCAACAAGTAGTCATCTTGCACGCCAACCCGGGGGAGTTTGGAGTTATACAGTAGCCAGAGGAAGTCTGGAGTTAGGCTGGTTATGCCTGTGGCCAAAATAAAACGTACAAGAGCATTTGATAAAGCAAGAATTCGGCATCTTGTCAACAACATATTCAATGGGAGAGTTTGAGTGGTGTATAATGTGCGGCTCATCTAATATCCATACCAACTTGAGGCAGGTCAACCCCGAGGAGTGGTCCACAGGCTCCAAGAACAATCTCCCTGCCCCATGGACAAATTCAGATGTTGTCCAGGCAAACATCCCAGCTCACCACATGCATGGAGGGAAAATGCCAAAATATGTTTTTACCCCAAACTAATACATACTTTATGGACAGACCTGTCTGAATGGCGAGGTTAAAGGGACAAGTAAAAGCTAACAAGATGTTAGCATTTTACTGTCTGACCTCAGAAACATGGGTAACATAGTGTTGAGAAGAGCATCAAATCTGTTGTGAAACTGGTGGTGCTTGGGATGAAAAATGATGAGGGATATATGTATTGATGCTTTGATGAGCCGATACAAGCAAGTGGAGGGAGGCTTACGCCAACAGGCGTGTTGAGGAGTGACATGTCAACACTGCCAGCACTCACCGGCACCTCCGCAATGTCATTTTAACTATTGCTCCTACATGCCATCAGCCAGATATTCATATGTATCATAATATGCATGATCTGGTTGTGATGAAAAGAGATATGGCACAAAACACCTAATCCATTATTTATTGCTTGTCCCTCAGTGTAAGGACTATAAGTTGCAAAACAAATGGGAGCTATTGGATGCAGTCACTGAGCAAATGATATTTAAGAGCTATTTAGAACTTATACAGATCCATTCCTCCAAACTCCCTCATCCTCTAGCATCTTCCAGATTCCTACAAGTTAACTTCCTGGGTTGATAATGTCTTCTACTAGTGACCTCAAAGCATTTCTGGCACCTTTTCTCAATGCCCAGAGTATAATAGCCGTACCAATTTCCATCCTCTCGGTTTGTAGATTTTAGATGTCACAGAGAAGGAAATGTCACTCATTACATTTTGTTAGGTACTGTTCTTTCTGTATGGTTGGTATATGTAGAAGAACCATCAGTGACAATTTTTATTACAGGGGTACACTGTGTGATTTTTTGCTATCAGCTCATGCCCTCTTCCACCATGAAAGTTCTGCACATAGATTATACAAAGGCGGTTCTATAGCACTTTTTTTTTTGGCAACCATTCATACTGTTGTGTATACTTGGGGACTCACCCACCAAACCTTTATTGAATTTCATGCTGCAAGAACCAAGAATTATGCTTCTCTTATCATTAGAGAAGATGACTCAAAAATCTGCTGTTATGTAAGCAAGATCTGTTTTATGATCCTTGTATTGTGTACTCACTAGACCCCCATTCCAGTGGGATTACAGCTATTACCTCGACTCTGATGAAGTATAGTTTAACCTTTGTTCAAATGCCCATTATAACTGAGTTTCTAATAACTATAGTTCGGTAGCTGACATGATGCTGGTAGGGAAAGACACAAGTGCAGAATGACTAAAATTAAACCTAGATTCACCACTGCTATATCATTCATAACTCGAGGGAATACATCTTGTATCCACTTGTGTTGACTGCCTTCATCTTGAACGGTGTGTTGGTTTTATTGTTGCTGAGACTTGTATTCTGATTATCAAAAAGGTATAGACTTTGGATGTGGCATTACTGTAATAATTCCATCTGATAGTTCCTCCAAGAACCTAGCTCTTGTGGGAAAAGCAAATGAAATTGATAGAGTAGCCCTGATGGGAATAGTTATTTTTCAGATTGTTTTGACATTTGTGACTGGTGAGTTTTACAATATATACTCTGTTACAGCCATATTACCAGTTGCTTAATATGAGAAGGACACATTTGGTGGATTGCTCGTGAAGCAGAGAAGCTGGCAGGAGGGATGGGAAGATGTACAAAGTTCAATCACATCACAGCTATAATGTGGATACAGAACATTTCTCTCCATTGTCTGTACTAACTAGAAAGTATTAGAATTGAGTCTACATTGTTATATGCAGGTACATTATTAGTAGAAACTTTGTCGGATGACTTCATATGGAAATGGAGGTGGCTCTGTTCCTGTTGAGCCTTCATTAATCCCAAACCTGATATCTGTAAGTTCTGTGTGCTCTGCAATACCTATTTATCCATTTTCAACCTGTTTCTCTCGGGCCTGGCTCCTACCGTGCCATTGCCTGAGTAGCATTTGGCAAATCTGTGGATAGTGTTCAGCAGACACTTTCTACTTTCCATATTGCTGATATTCAGAATAGCCAAAGGTTGATTGGTGGAAGGCAAGGTACAGGTAACATTGGGTTACAAACTCAGAGCAGAACTGAGGGAATGCAAGGTCTATCCCTGAATCTAGCAGAAGCTCAGAGTGTTTAGAACGTGACCAGCAAACATAAAAATGATATTTCAACTCACTTTTTCAATACTTTTCCCTCTTTTTCACTGCATGCTATCCCCATTGAATTTGCATCTTCACCAAGTTATTTATGTCTTGCCTTATTTATGTCTGGCTGATTAGAGGGCTCTGCAGAAGCTCATGAGTGTGCCAGAATCTTTCTCCTGTATTGTTGCTTCAACATAGGATGGGAATTGAGAATAATGCCAGGATATAGATGGTATAGTTGGGGAGAAAAGAGGACAGAATTTCCAGGTTCTGGCTGCACAATGAATAGTAATGGGGTAGAAAGTGTGGAATACAAGGCATAAATGTGAGCCTCAATGAACTGAGAAGGTTCAGTGAACATCCAAGCTGCATACTCAAAATTTTGCTGTCAAAGAAGATGAGGGGATGAATAGCCCCAGAGTCACTGTTGGAAAATTAGAAGTTGATTTCTTGTCCATATTCAATGATTATCTATGGCTTTTATAGTAGGTGTAAAGCTCATGGTAACTAAGAAGTATATTGGAAGTCAAGGTTGTATTTCTAACAGTCACTCTGGGTGAGAGTCTATAAGATACTATTGATTAATATATTGTAAACAAAGGATGAGAATGTACTTACCGTGACCTCATGCTCGTTTGGATTATTTCCCAGTGACATAAGCTTGGTTCAACGCAGGCCACCAGTGTGAGGCGTGGGTGAAGCTGAAGCTTGAAGGCTTGAGAGAGGGTTAACATCAAAGAAAATGGGGAGAGTTGTGTAACTGGTATTGATATGGAGAGGCATTTTATAGGGACAGACGGTGGGGATGCGAATTGTGCAGTGGCGAGTGGCTTGAAGCTTACTTGATGTGAATCGCGGGGCAAATTACATCAGCACGTCTGGTATAAAAACAAGTTGAACTATATAAGATGAACCAAACATGATGTAGTGCAGCTGAGTGCACCCTTTACAGTGTAAACTTTCACATCAAACCCAAAGGGGGTAATCAAGCCCAAATGGGTAAACTCAGACATATGGCCTTGCAAATTTTGGGGGGGCCATCCTCGTGGCTGCTGCACGTCTTTATTAGATGCTGATTCTATACAGAGAGAATATTTTACATGGCCTGATTGAGTCAAATATGCTGAGAATCTCAGTTTGCAAGTTCCACAATAAATATCTGAGTATCCCCAACTTACACAGCAGTACTTACAAGGCTCAACATGCTCAGAAAGGTGCTCTAACTAAATTCTTAAGTGTCAATAACTCTGAATAGCCCTTTATATGACAAGTTAATGAATTTATGTGAAGATTGAACATTCTGTGAAGATTTTTAGTACAATTTCATGGTGAATGACATAGAGATCTAATCATTCAAGCATGTAATTAGCTCCCCTCGACAAGAACAGCTTTTGTTCAGCACAATGGACCCCCATACCCACATTCTGAGCCTGTTCACCCTATGAAGCACTGATTTTTGATAGTTATACTTAGAGACCTGGCATCCAGGGGAGTCCTTTCATTTGAATAGATCTTTCTGGTCTTCTGGACAACCTCATCTCTGTCTTTATTAGTTTGCCATATTATTAACTTTCTATTGAATTCATATCTGCACATTTTCTAATGGAACAATTATTTTATTTTCCATAAGTAGTTCTTTCAATCTTTTAAGTATATAAGGCATCTCAAAAGTATAAAAAGACTGCAGTTTCTCCCCCATAAGTCTCCCCAGTGGTTAGCCCTGGCTAATAGTTAAAACCCTCCTCCAAAGTGCTATCAAAGCCTTCTGTGCTTTCCAGCCTCCTGAAAGAAAAAAAGCAGTCACTACAAACAACAATTCAATAATTGAGCAATGTCTGCAAACAGCAAATAATAGCGAATTATTGTATTACAATCAAAGTTGTACCTCACAAAACACTACTACACCAAGGATATGCTCAACATGAATCAGATTACAATAACTGCTAAGAGGACTAAACCTGAAGAAAATGAGTCACATGTAATAAAAGGGTAAAGGCTTTATTCTACCATTCAAAAATATGCAGAGTCCAGTGAACAGCAGAGCATATGATGCAATAATAGATATATTATACTCCATATGGTGGTCGGATGTCTAACATGGTCCAATTGCACAACCGATCATGGGTCACAAATATAACTAACTCTATTTGAAAACCTTATTGCAGAATTGATCAGGTCTAGAAAATGGTAGAGATATAATGCACATAGGTCTACAAAATACATGTCCACAGTATAATTTGAAATGGGGTATCTAGAGATCAGCAGCTGAAGTTTTAAATGTACTGCTTTCCAACATGAGAAGCTTCATATGCACATCATTAT